>VXAC01001162.1:1886415-2052139 GCA_013399225.1 Rhipidura dahli
CACTTTTTTATCAGAAAATACCTGCTAAGTCACAGGCAAAATGCATCATTCCTCCTTCACCAGCTCGTACCCTGAGAGCAAAAAATAACCTATAATGCTCCAAGTGGTTCAGGTCATACAGGACAAGGTCCATGAAATGTTTTCAACTTGTTGACTATTGGGAATTTGTACAAGTCCAAGTTATTTATCAAATGCAGTTTGAAGTGAAAAACAATCTGATACAAAAGGTTTTATTAGAAACATTATGTTTACATTTACACAGCCAACCTAAATATCTCACTGTTTGTAGTCTCTTGCTAAATCTTTCTTTGTTTTAAAGCAGCTGAGAATGGCTAAAGGCAGTGTCCCTTTTCTAGCTCTGTCTTTTTTTGAATCTAGTCCTAGGTCACACATCTCATCTGAATTTGTAATCTGACAGGAAACTGCATTGAATTTCCAGTTCGTGTTGAGGAGCCCTCTCTTGAACATTTAACATTAACATTAAACATTTCTCATCCATTGCTTCATCTAAAATATGGTCTCTGAGAAATTTAGCTACATGTCCTAGGAGCAGGGAAAGAAATTGCAAAGCACAGGCTTGTTAGTGACATTTCTTAGCTGCTGAAGCTTTACTCTTTAAAACAGTCAGGTTTTCATAGACTTCACTGTAAGGTAAATTTTCTCCACACCTGGTTGCTGTCTTTCTGCAGAGCCTTTGTCAGATTGTGGTGGTGTAACTTGGAAAGTAGATTTTGCTCCCTTTGTCCTCCAAACACTATCACATTACTATGGCTGGCCCTCATAACCTGGCTGCCACACAGTCTGACTCCTGTGTCATGTTTCCAGTGATGTTTAACAGCTCATTCCCTCATTATAAGCAAACTCTTCATCAGATCTTTGCAGAAAAGGCCTTGTTCCGAGAGGAACCAGGCAAGACATGAGAGCCAGTGTCTGTGTTGGTGCCAGTGTGTTTATGACAGTTGGCATTACTCTTCTAAGACGTCCTGTCATGCCTCTCCAATGCCATGCAGATTCCTTGAGGTATCCACATACTATGCTTTTCCCTGAGATAAAACAAGAAGACCTGTAACACAATGGGATAGTCTTCAGATACCATTCTTGACATTTGAGATATTTGCACAAGTTTTCCTCAAGTGTGTGCACACTTCCAGCATTTGCAGTGAGGGAAAAAAAAAAAAAAAAAAAGAGAGAGAAAAAAAAGCAGCTCTGTAAATGCCATGACACAGAAAATGAACAAAAATTCACATTGCAGCGGGAATTTCATCCATTCAAGTAACATATAAGAAGACATTTATGTAAAATAAACTTCTCATCCTCCAGCTTTAGGAACTACATAGCACATAATGTAAAGTTTTAATTACCTTTAGTTTTTCACCAGTCTAGGCCTTATCATAATTTTTGAGTTTCTTCAAATGTTGGCAGATGAAAGTGGGATATGATAATCTAGGTGTAAAAGGACTGTGCCTTTTAAAAGTAGCATAGTCACAAAAAACCTGTCTCTTAGATTGCTTTAAGAAACACTGCTGAATCTGACCCAGTATCCTTCATAATAGTAATAAAATATACGTAATTTATATGATAAAATGGATGTTTACAGCCTAGGGAGATAGGATTGGATATAGTGGTTGTTTATCACACAGGTGAAAGGTCACCTCTGTCAGTGTTAATGAAGTGCTGAAAACTTCCAGTTTGGTCTGTGCATACCTCAAAATGATTTGTAAATTCCAAGATCAGTGTGATTCGCTGCAATCTTTGAGATTTTTTTCTTCATAGTGACATTTCTAGTTCTTTTTGACTCCCTTTCCTCTGTCCCCAGATCCTTGGAGTATCATCCCTCTCATCACTTATTCACGGTGCTGCAATGCAAAATGAATGTTCCAAAAACATTTTATTTCAAAGCTCTAACATCTTTTCTCCTCCATGGATGTGTCCACACACTATCACAGTCTTGGGCTGAACCCCAGAATAGGAGTGCAGGCTTTACCTCATGGATGAATTCAAACTAGTATCTGACTACAAGTGGAAGTGAGTATGGCTACTTGCCCTGGGATCTCCAGATGAGAAAGCAGCCGTGAACTCTTCTGGGAGCTTCCCAGAAGTCCAGAAACAGAAAATCTACCAGGAGAGTGCTGAACTAATGGACAACTTAGACTTTGTGGTTTCCTGGCTGATGCAGCTCCTGACCATTGATTGACAGCTTGATGCTTGTCACTTAGTCAACTCTGCTACCCCTGTAATTCTTCTGCTTCAACAAATCTGTCCCAGGCCACATACCTACAGATTCCTTGTCATGCTTAAGTCCCCTCTTTGAAGTCACCCCACTCCCTCACCATACAGTCTCACAGCCACTTGGCCGTTCATGTTCATTAGACCTTGCCAGAGATGAGCAGCACATGCAGTTCAGATTCAAGGAACTGTGAAGTTCAGATCGTAGGAATGAAGCTAGGTCCAAGTAGGAGGCTCAGTCTTATAGACCCCAGGGAATGCTCAGTTTTGGTCAGGATGCTCACTAGATGTCACTGTTCTCCAGAAATAAATATGTGAGCACTTTTTTCTGGCTGAAATATACTGGGTCTTTAACCAAGTGCAGCAGCTCTATATTTTCAGAAACTGAGCTCATCTAAAAAACTTCCATAGTTCAGCAGAAGGTTCTCCAAACTCCTTACTTCACTTGCACTGTCTGATTTTCCACTCACAATCTCAGCGTAAACCAAGAACAACTTCTCTTAAATTTGAATAGTGGACCTGGTTTCTGGCAATAGAGGAATCCTTACTTTTTTCAGTCTTTTACCTAACCATACTTTATAATATATGACTTTAGAAATTGAGTGATCTCAAAAAGAACAATGCAGCCTTTTACACTGCGTGTACACATTTTTTCACTCTGCAGATCAAGAAAATATTTTTGATGACACTTTTCTCCAAGTACTTAATTCTGGGCACTTAATTTCATATGTCTAAATTATAAGTTAGTTTTCTTAGGCTTCTTATACTATGACTAAAGAGTAACTGTGTCTCCTACAGTGGTTCAGAAAGGAAGCATAATTCACCTGCTTCTGGAAAGAGCTGCTCTTTTTCCAGTGAGTACATCAAGAGCTCAGAGGAAGGTGGTTTTCTTTACCTGAGCACATAAAGGTAAATGATTAAAATTTGCTGGTGTGAGTGCTCCCAGACATACTGGACTGTGTTTTATCCATTATATGTTTTAGAAATTATGCTACTAGCAAGAAAACAGGCAGGAAGAAGAGATGGAGGAGTTACTGGAGAGATAATCATCTGTGAAGAGGGTAACTGAGGTAAATCAGGCAGTGTTAAACTAGGCTCTTTAGAAAATATTTCAGGACATTGTATGTTTATAAGCAGGCTACAGCACAGAGTCGCTAATAATTGCCAGATTTGGCACTCCTTTCTTCACATTTGCTAAATCAATAAACATTGCAGAAAAAAGACCAACCCACCAGTCACCCAACTGTGTCCAGAACATCATTACTGCATAACAGCATGTTGCAACTTGGGGGGTCAGGCTGCTGATTTGAAGCAGTTAGCTTAGGTGCTCCTACTCACCTCATGCAGAGCCTACTGCTCTCTCGTGACTCCTTTATTTTTTATATAGAGAAACTAAGCTGTGAAAAGTCCTCAAGAGTGCAGTTCAACAGCATTTTAAGCTGATCTAAATCAGTGGTGTGGCAAATCCCACCTCCACCTCCAGCTGTACATTCCTGCTCTTTCTCCCTTGTGTCTGGTAGGTGGTGAATTGGCTCTGTCAAAAAATGAATCCAGAAGAAAAAATCAGAGTAGTTTTCTGTCTTGGATAAACTCCCCGAAGAGATGTGATGTTTGAGCACCTGGTAATGTGCCACCAGAATGACAGAAGGCAAGACCCAAGTCACCATGATTTGGGTTTACCCATACTGCTGGAGACCCTCTCCCTTAAGGAGATGCCTGAATCAGCCTGTGCCAAGCAATGGGAGCTCCACTCTCACTCACAGAATCGTAGAATGGTTCAGGTTAAAAGGGGCCTTAAAAATCATCTAGTTACAGCCCCCCTGCCACAGGCAGGGACAATTTGCACTTGACTATGTTGCTCAAAGCCCCATCAAACCTGGCCTTGTAGACTCCTCTCCTTGCAGTCATTGTCCCAGATTTCAGGAGATCCCACTGACCTCCAGAAGAGTAGAGCTTCTGAGGCAGATTCTGGCTCCTGGCTCTAAAGAGATAACAAGTACTTTCTTCAGCACAGCATGGAAAGTGTTACTGGCAATGATGAGAGGGTGGGAGTGGGTGGAGGGGACACTCACCTTCCCTTGTGAGCAAAACATTAAAGCACAGCTAATCTATATGACAGGGCAGACCAAAAGAGCAGTGATGCATATTTTTGAGTTGCTACAGCTTTCTAAGGGGCATCTTGGCTCCCACTTCAGGTACAAATTGGGAAGATTGCAAATGGCTTGGAGTTATCTTTTTTTTTTTTTTAGCCCCAGTGATAACCCAAGTACAGCTTTCACAGATCAAAGGAGCTCTCTCTACATATTTTAAATTATGCAAAGCAATTAGTCTTCATTAACAGCTTGTCTAATTTAATTTCAAAAGATCAAATGGTTTCCCTGTTAGATGACTGAAGTAAAAACCAAAACCAAAAAAAAAAAGAAAAAAGATCCCAAAGAAACAAGAAGGAAAAAAACCAAAACCAACCAACCAAACAAAAAAAAAAAAAACCACAAAAAAAGATCCCAAACCCCTGCAACTTCAAACTTGTATGTGACTGTCAAGTGTGTATATCAACTAAACTCTGGAGTCATTACTACTTACCTCAGCTTGTCATCTGCTCCCATTTTATCCAGAAACTTCACATAACTCTTGACACCATATCAGAAAATTTCATGGATGGTCTTCTGCACTACAAAGTGCCAAGTACTGTGAGGGGTTCATTATTTTCATAGGAGCAACTAGGAGAAAGACAGAAATTGAAGCCTTTCAACAAGCCTGTAGCATCAAGAATCTTACGTGAATTGAAATTCCTGTCATGTGGAATTTCTCAAAGAAATTCAGAGATTTCATTGAAATTCCTTAGGATGAAGCTAATACAGCCATCCTTAAAGAGAAGATCAGATTTGGATGGATGGGTGCCTTCACCAACCACCTCTAGGTTTTGTCTGCAGGATGCTTGTTTCTAAGATCACATATTCACAGTAGCATTAATTGATAGGCTACGAGCAAACAATTCTCTACTCATCAGTGTCTGGAAACCTATGCTGCTTAAAGATATTCTGTCTAGGATTTGTGTGTCTCCTTGGTTACCCTTCATTGCTGAGAAATAAATGCTAAATTCAGAGATTTTGAAGGCCTGCAAGCATTTGCCAGAGACTCATAAAACTCTATGGTCTGTGATTCAGGTATTTATCCTTGCCTGCATTTAAGAAGGCTAAAAATCAAATAAATGCTGGGGGTTTTTTCCCTAGTAAGCCATTTCTGGTTTCCCTGCTCTGATATCATTGTATTTATATAAAACTATATCTAATGAAACAGAAAGCACTCAATAAATAGGCATAAGGAGGGGTGGAAGGCAATATAGTTTCTGACTGTGGTTCACATTCAAAGGAAATGGATGGTCTTGCTTTATTATCCTTCTCTTATTTGTTCTTAGAGAGCTTGAAACTTTCTCATGTTCAGGGGACTAGGGAGTGCAGGAAATTGATAGAGATGTAAATCTGGATCAAGATTTACCAGACTTCATAGAACTGGAGCAGAAGAATCAAAAGAAAAGGAAGACAGAAAGCAAGATGGTCTTGGAATGCCAGTCGGGATATGAGGGTCAAGATCTAAATCCCTTTGGTTTTCATCCCCCTCAGGGATTTGATCAAAATTCTACCCTTTCTCAAGACAGTGCTCTGATCAAGGATTTCTTTCCTCTCTTTTACTGAAATAGGTTCTTTCTATAAAACTCCTGCATTTTTAATGAATGTACTTCTCCAGGCCCTCATTTGTGAAGAGAATGGAGTTTTTTTATTCTTTTCAGTCCAACATAATAAATACATAAATGGTGTGAGTTTTGCAATTATATTTCCTGTCTGTTCTTAGACTGCCTTTAGTCAGCCCTTTGTACACCTTGCTATTTCAAAACCTTTTTTTTTTATGAAAAGCTGAGGAGTTAGTTGCTGTGTGAATAAGCAGCTGTTTAGCAGCCAAAGAGTTCCTGCTTGTTTTCAAGGTGCGGTTCAGAAAGTTGAGATGTTGTTACTGGCAGAACCTTGACCAAAATATTGCTTCAGACATCTCATTAAAAACATTTTAGAAAAAAACCCAAGAGCACTGAATTTGTCAGAACAGTAGATACAGGGCCTTTAAGGCTTCATGGTCTTCTTGTATTCAGATGACGTCATGTGTAAGGGGTGTTTTTCCTCCAGTAGTTCTTGGGAAACAGTCTAGCTATGGAGCTTGACCCATGAAGCACAAAGAAGAAAGAAGTTACCAACTCTTCTGGAGGAGGTCATATCAGCATGGGGCTAGGAAGATAAATTTCTGGCCAACCAGCTAAGCCAAATGACACATAAGGAGTTTGGTCACCCTAGGTTTACTCTGCTGTGAATGCATGAAAACAGGTTCTGCTAAACGACCCTTCTGGCCATAGCTGTACTACATTAACTGTCAAAAGAGCTTCTTATTCTCCTGCTCTGACTATAGAGAGAGCTTAAATGACCATGTTCCTCACTTGGATTCTCTGTCAGATGAGAATCTACAACACATTAGCTTCCCCTTAGTCCTTGTAAAACAACAAGTTCAAAGGGAGTATTTTCTTCTCTGTAAGCATTGAAGCAAAGTGAGATTTAATAACTCATCCAGGGTCACCCAAGGAGTCTGTGACTGAGCCAAAAATTTAGGCAATACAATGCTTATTTCAGCACTTTTAAATATAAAGCGATCTTACCTTTCCCTGTAAAGCTTTCATGATTTGGTCTGTTTTATTTTTATATCACTTAAGTGGAAGATTTTGAAAGTAGACTCACTTATTAGAACTTATATGAAGAGAGTAAGTTTGACAGACTAAATTAGTTTCTGAATATCAGTTTTGGTGTTTCTTATGCATTCAACTTCTTAAAATTGTGGTACTACTTTACAATAGAAGAAAGATTTCCTTTTTTCCCAGTAAATCAATGCAGATGATTGCTGAGTATGTTCCATTGGTGTTTCCATTTTATTATGAATATATTCACCCTTTGGTCTTGTGGGAGGAGAAGGTTGTGACTGAAAGATGATTTGCTTGGCAAACCAGCAGATTCTCCATACTGCAATTTTTCCTTCTTCAAGCCCAGATGCATTTGAGACTTTACAGCGCTGTTTCACTAATATGAAAAGGCATATTCTTTCCCTACAGACTCCTTGTGCTCCTCTTCCATTGATCTCAGTATCCCTGTTTTTGACTCCAGACTGAAGGCTTCCTTTGACAGTGATTGATGGCCACCCTCTCACAGGAAGAATGACTAACTCCAACCTGTGAGTATTGGAGGCGCTACGGAATATATCTGCTGTACTATTTATTTTGGGAGGCAGACGTGTGCCCACATTTTTATTCTTGGAATAAACATTCTGACATTTTCTGGCAGGTGTGAATGCTGTAACATACCAGCAGGCAGAAAAAAACCTAAAAGGACAGCTTCTAACCTCTCTGATGGAAACAAACTGACTATTACTAATGTGAAAATTGTAAACCCTCACCAGATTTCATATGAATTGTATCACTTGGAAAGCCAGATTTTGATCTTAAGGGTCCCCTGGCAGCCCAAAAGAGATTAATATTTTTTTCAGTGGTGCCTACTTGCTCTTTAAAACCAAATCCAAACCATAAGACAACTGTATAATGAATTATGTAAATTTCAAACCTCAACCTGATTGTGGCCAACTCGTTTTGCCAATAGTCTGAAAAGATTATCCCTAATGTTTAAGTGACAGCATGCAGTACCCTTCTCAAACCTCTTTCAGCTGTTGTCTCATTAAAACTGCATTGCTGTAGCTAGCCTGATGCAGAGATAATTTCACTTTCTATTTGGTTTAAGATCAGCAAAAATTACTCTTAATTTTACCTTGCTTTATTCCAACACTTGCCTAGAAATTTACATAAGAACTTTTGAAACAAATATTTAAGAAAACCTGTTGCAATAATAGTTCCTTCCACAGTATTTAATGAGAGATGTCTTGATTGTGCTGTCTTAGAAGCTACAAGTATATATACATAAAACATTAAAAATTAGAGAGGGGACATATCCTTTTTACCCTGAATCCCACATATGCATAATTCTAGACTATAAATTGTAACTATTTTGATTGTTATCAGTCCATTGAGAAATAATCTCAAATTTTGAATTAAATGAAATACTGGTATAACATGTATCTTCTGGTGTCAGCCAGGACAACATAGAAAAAAACGGAAAATACAGGACTCAAAATGGGAAAATTATAATAAATTACAGTATATAGCACAAAATATAAAGAATTTTGGATATATTGCAAGAAAGTCTTAGATAAATTAAAATTTTCCCCTAAAGACATGCACTGCATTTACAGCTATATCTACTACTCTACTATTCAAAGAACATTTTGGTTGTGAAAAATTGCAGCTTAAAAATTAATCAATCCCATATGAATCCAGCAATATTAAGTCAATAGTTACCCATTTTGGACAAGTACACGCAGAACAATTTGTCCAAGAAAGTGTCCATTAAATCATTTCAGTGTTTTAACACTGCCACGAGAACAGAGTATCCTGAGAAGCCAAGGCTGAGGTGTCTAACTGAAGGCATAAAGGAGTCTGTCACTAACCTATTTCAGTGCCTCATAAGTCACTTCACTGCTCTGTGTCTCAGTTCCCCATTTCTGTAACCATCATGCCTTTTCATTGTGAGTCTCTTCAAGACCTGAGTTATAGTTTATATCGCAACAAATATTTGGAGTTTAGTTTGGGGACTGGTGAAGACCTGTTTATATAGCATTTCTGGAACAATACTGTTTTCAGAATGTGTGACTGAATGATAAAAAATCAAATGTGACTGAATAATAAATAATCAAATGTGAATAACTATGGCTAAGAACAAATGGGCTCATCTCTGCACAGATGCCTTGTTCATAAGCAAATTGTTCGTATGCACAAATGTCTGGGAGCACAACTGAGCTGAAAAATATTTAGCATTTGAATGAATGTAGGACTGCCAAACCACAGTGTCAGACCACCAACATTCATGGCATTGGCATAAAATCCAAATATTAAGAAATACTACATTTTTTGTTTCTTTTTATTGGTCTTCTGGTTTTTGAGTCTGACATGACCATTTTTTTCCATCTTTCCTCAACAACTAAAGCTATTCATAAATGGAATTTCTATCCCCAACACAAAAAAAACATTAAATTATTAAAAAGCATTTTGGAATATAATATCTAAAAAAAATAAAGAAAATTAGGTACGGAAACACAGGCATATTTTGTTCTGATAATGTTGAAATGCTTAAATAATTTGAAATCCAGATGAACTTTTTCAGTTTTATTAATATGGGTAAGTGGAAATTATTTTCTCTAAGAAATTAATCTTTGATGATGATGAAGATGTATTTTCCAGCAGCAAACCATACTGGTAAATATTTTCCTATCTATCTGCATGAGATTTTGAGGTTGATTTTTAAAAGTAAAAATGACATTTTCACTTTCATGATAACAGTCCATGTTCATTTTCTATACCAATGAGATCCGTGGCATTGCTGAACCATCGTATGTTCCGTTACTGCACTTCCACATTGCTCTGAGAGAACAGCTGCCATGGGGTCAGGTGGGGATATGCCATGGAGAAGAGCAATGCATTGTCCTCTTTCCTATCCCCATTATGTACACTGGTGATGTGGCACTGTCTCCCACATCACAGGATATGTCTACAGGCTGTGCAGCACCTGTCATTTAGGTCTCTGCTGGATGTTTTTGAGAGAGCTATGCAGCCAGATCACAGCATAGGAGATCACAGCACAATTTTCTGTCAGGCCACTGGCTCGACTGCATGATACTAGGCAATTTTCTGCCCTGCTTCTACAACATTCAGACTCCTTAAAGAGTCATCCTTTAGTTCTCACCACTTCTTTCAAACAGCCACAAGTGTATGAAGCTGCTGCTCGTGGAACCAATGGAGAGAAACACCTATATGTCATTGGAAGGAATGAATCACAGGAGTTATAGGGGCCTAGATTGTTTTGCCTTGCTGTGTTACCTCTCTCATCTCCCACTCCCCACTTGCATAGGGATCCAAATGTGATGCCCTGGAGAGGAGAAAGTTTGAGTTACTCTTTGCTTTGTTTACTTCAGAACCCATGTTACTGTAAGGTACGGTGTGTGTGGTGAGGCAGGAGTGTGGGCCATCTGCATACATCCTGCTGAGCCTTCATTCTTGCAAAAAAAAAGTGCAAATAATACTCCTATCCTTTCCTAAGAGTAAACGTGCATGAGTACACTTGCTCTGTCTATATTCTGCATCTGCTGGAATGTACCCTGTTCTTAGAGATTATTGTCAAAGGAAGACATCCAGTCTGAAAAACAGAAAGATGTGTGGCTAACACTGAAGACAGAGCTCAAGCAGTTTTCCCCAGGAACAAGTTATGCCTCTAGCAGTTCTTACTGAATACTGTAAAGCAAACATTTATACTGGCTTTTCTTTTGCATCTACATGGGCTATGTATTCTCCATGTGCACTACAGCCAGCTAATATGAATGGAACAAAAACATTTGTTTTTTCTCACATTTCTCTATATACAAAGTCCTTCCAAATAAATATTCAGCTGAAACATCTTGTGCTATTAGGGAAAACAAATAAATCAAATTAGTGAATTAATTTGAATGCCAGAAAGATCTATCATTTCTGTGTTCTAAGAATATCCCACAAACAATTAAATGTTCATGAAACAGAGGCAAGACTGATAAAATGATGAGTCTCTCTGGCGCCAGCAACAGGCCTGGCTAAAAGCCAGCAACAGCCTTAGCATTTAAAGCCTTACAGAAAGCATAAGTGACCCCAGAATGGATAAACTGAGGAAGAGCTTTCCTTAGCAGTTCACCATGCTGAATGTTCCTTTAGTCTTTGGCTTCACTGCCTGGCTCAAACTTGCAGATGAATTACCAGACGTATTTTTTGGGTCTTTACAACCCAGCAAAAGTTAACCAGACATTCTGATTTTGATTGAATGATTTTTGGTTTTGGAGTCAGTGTTCCTTGAACTGATAAAAAGTGATAAGGTGATGAAGAGCTGAAAATTTCCCCGCACATCAGTGGAAATGATACTGGGTATTGTTAATACCAGTTATGCCATCTGTACCATTAGCTCCTTTGGGTCCCAAAAGTGGGCCATTCCCCCATTGAAACAGGAGGCAGAAATCATCTTCTGCCTTTGCTGCCTGCTCCAAGTTGTGCTGTGATTTGGCTTGTGGTCAAGAGATCAAGAAACATAAGAGAGTTTCAGGGCTGAATGGATAAAAAAGGATCTAGCTTTTGGGATGTACGGCCACACCAAACCAATTCAATAGACTTTAGTTTTACAGGCTTAAACTCTGGTAATGTAAATTATAGTAAGCAATGGGATTGAAGGAGTTGTTTTTTCTTTTAAGGAATTCTTAATTGCCCTCTGCTAGCAAAGATACTATCATTAATGATAACTGAAGTAAGCCAAGATTATTACACTCTTGCAAAAAGGGAAAAGAAAGACCCAAAGAGACTGAGGGAATTGCTTTGCAGACATTGATGCGTGCTTTGCATCCCTTGAAAATCACCCCTAGTAAACAGGCCTCACTTGTAAATATCTCCAGACTGGTATAAAAAAGATCTTGAATGTAGAATGTAAGCAAAACTCAATATTTTTATTATGTAAAATGCATTAATTATGCAGTTGTCAATTTTAATTTAAACAGAAAAATCTGTGCTCCAGTTACTGAACTGAAACTTGAATCTCATTTGAAATGCCCTAGCCTTAGAGATTAAGGCTTCCTCTTTCTTCTACCTCTTGACTTCCATCCTAATTTCCTTTATTTGAATGGAGCCATCTCCCTCTTTCTCTGCCTCTTCCTCAGGAGGGATGTCCTCTGAGTAATGGGCAGGGCAGAGGTTTTGCTGATTTAATTTGGAAATCGAGATGAAACCCTAGCACAGGATGCTACTGCAGGTTCTGCCTGTAATTCCATGGGGAAAAGAGAAGAGTAAAATATCTGGGTTTGCTGAAATGATTGCCTGTCTACTGCAGTAGAAAACTGCTGAAAAATGTCACTCTTTAATTGCACCCTTTAATTGCATGTGACCAGGGCAGCCATCACAGAAAGCATTAGAGTTACGGACTGGTCAGTTCCAGCAGAAGGAGGTGCAAGCGTCCTGCCACTCTGTGACTCATACATGCCCACTCTCCCTTGAAGTACAGCTGGTCCTGCAGATCTAAACTGAGTGGGTAACACTTCTACAGAGCCCTGATCTTGCAACTAAGTTCTCTTGTCTTGAGAATCCTGCCCTTTCTCCTTTTGAATATCGTGTAAACTCAAGGATAACTCTGCTGCTTCACTGATAACCTGCACGTAAGAGCAATTGCACAAATGCATAGGTGTTCTCCCATGCTGCAGAAGGTTGCTGTGTGTGATGGGACTATTTCGTAATAAAATGACTTGAAACAAACAGTGTCTGACAAACAGAAATTATACTTTTTAGTGTCCAAGTTTCTTATAAATCATATAAAATGTGTTTCAGGCACTTCACTTTCAGTCTGTCATGAACCCCAATGTTCAGACACGAATGAGGCTTCTTGTGAGGATCCTACAGCAGAGATCATACACCCTTTCCTCGAGGGACATACACCTTCAGTGTAAGTGAGAAAATCCATGTGTTCTGGCCATTCCAAATCCAGTAATTCACAATTGTGTTTGTGTATATTCTAGCTGAAAAAAACAGCTGGATCACAATCAGCATTTTCTTATTTGGTGCACCCTGTTGTCTGACAAGGTAGAACAGAGGTATTTCAGACCTTTGGAGTTGAGACCCAGTGCTTTTTTCTCTGTGAAAGTGGAAGAAATCTTGCAATTCCATCAACATGTCCTTCTTTTCAGACTATCACTGCAATTTACTTGGAATGATTAATGAAAACCTGGTTTTGGACATTTTGTCTTTATAGGTGTGTGGCTGATTTGTGCAACTTTTTTATCTTAGCACACAGAAAGATAGCTGAAACACACATAAGGTTCAGCAAACATAAATTGCTGTAAACCTGAGCATTAGATTCCTCAAAGTGAAAAAAAAATCTCAATAGGCTGTTAACTTCAGAGATGAAAGATACATCCTATATGCTGCAGCTTGCAGAACTACCACCCTATGGCTCAGGTAATACAGGTTTGCAAATACTGGTAATAATTCTTAGAGTCATATGCAGTTAGTGTAAATGATAAGACATTGCAGAGACTTTTGAAGTAATCTCTATTGGTTTGTAATATCTGTCTGAGATCTATGAACTATGTTAGCTTTAGTTTACATTAAAGCAAAAAGGAGAGAATCGATTTAAACTGCTCACTGCAGGTAGCGTCTTGGTTAGTGTGACATACTGTAATAGCTGAAAGAAAAGAGTTTTGAAGATGATATGGTGTCCTCAGGAGTTCTAAAAGAATGGATATAACTTCCAGTGTTGCACTGAGTGAGAAAAATCCATAAATAATGTGTGAGGTTTATTATGAAATAATACTGAAAGGTAGAACCCGTAACACTTCCATTCATCTACAGTTTGCTGCTGCATATACTGTACTTGTTTTTCTTTACTGCCCACAGAAGTGTAGATATTTTTCATGCAATATTTAACAAGTGGTAGTGTTTTCACAAGAGAATTGTACTTACTAGAAAAACAAAATGTAGTAATGCTGCGTACCCTCAAATTTTAAGAAACCTAAAATATAATACTGCCTAGCAGAATTGGTGCTGCTTTTTTTTTTATTTTTTAATCAAGAGGGAAATATTGTTTGCAGTTACAACATTTCTTCAAGGTTATTTAAGTATTTGAGTGTTCTGTTTATTGTACTGATTATGACTCGCTTTGCCAAACCCAACAAATTTTAAGTCATTGCTTTGATAGTCTACCATTCCTTCTGTTCGACATGTGGTTTTTCTAGCATATGGATGTAATATTTCATATTCCACTTCATACTTCTTGTTAAAATCCTGTTCTTCTGCAAATCTTGGTTCTTTCACCTTCTATCTGTTCTGCTATATCAAATCTGGCCCATTTACGGCATGCCCAAGGCTGTCATAATAGTCTGTTCTAAATCCTTCTGTTAAACCCTTGTTCAGATCTGGTGAGATTTTCTACATTTTTAAGAACTTAGCTATGTGTGTATCAACTTCTTTCAAAAACAGCTAGCATAAAAAAAAATTTAAAAAGGATACACCGGGGCTTTTCTGCCTAAATCTAGTAGGTACCATCAGTATGAAATGTGATATCTTCCAGATGTTTTGTAATTTTTTGCAATTGTTGAGCCAATTCTATGACATCCCAAATGACAAAATCCAGAAATTCATATTCTGAGTACTTCCTTGTGGCATTACTTAAGGGCCTGCTCCTGCAACATATTGAGCATGTCATGAAGGACCATAAATGCCCTGAAATCCCACAGAACTCAGAACTTTAGAATTAAATTTTGAAACTGTATAAGGTCATTGAGCATTCACAACTTAAACTCTGGAACATTGGTAATTGAGGATACTCTGGTTTGGAGACATATGTTACACATAGTCACAAGAGTTGAGGAAATCAGTATATTTAGAACAGGAAATCCCTTTATTACACATGGCAATTAGATCAAAATTCTCACTGAGAAAAAACATATCTAGTTTAAGAAATGTGTTGGTTTCCAATAGTCTTGATTCTTGAGCAAAAACATCTGCTAAGAATACTAATCATAGTAGAAAGAATATCCTAATTAAAAACGCATTTGACATCTATAAGTTA
Organism: Rhipidura dahli; assembly: GCA_013399225.1. Taxonomy (NCBI): domain Eukaryota; kingdom Metazoa; phylum Chordata; class Aves; order Passeriformes; family Rhipiduridae; genus Rhipidura; species Rhipidura dahli. The sequence goes on from VXAC01001162.1 coordinate 1,901,403, forward strand.
AAACACAAAGTCAGGTTGTCAGCTTTTTTTTTAATCACTTGGAAGAAAAAGCATTTTATCTCTTACATGCTGTCCTGATTCTGTACCAAAAGTCCATATAATTCTTTACCTTGACATGGACACACACATTTTTTCCCAATAAAAGCAGAAATGAGTTGTGTATATTAACCTAATAAATTAAATGAAAATCGTTGTGCAGTGGCAGTTGCTCCCACTTTCTTTTTTGCCTGTGTAGCTTTTACGAACAAGGTATAATTTTCTTACCAATTGTCCAAATTGCTGGTCCTATGCGTATCATTTAATGGCATGTATTTTTGTGACATGTATTTGAGTAGGAATAGATGCTTCTGCCATTCTCAGAGATGGATTTTTTTCAAGTGATCCACCAGAAACATGTTTTCCAATCTTTGGCCTCCAAGATATCCTATGGCAAATTTAGTAATTTTCTGACAGTTCACCATGAAGTATTTAGCAAGTGTTTATACAGAGCAGAAAATGCCAGATTTTTACCCTTTAAACTTTTGTGTGTTTGATCCATCTTATCATTTACAATTTCTCAGGTGACTGTAAAATCACCAGGGCAATCTCATCCGTGAATTTTCATCCCTGTATATTCTTCTCCTCGATGTACATCATAAATATTTCAGCATTTATTTAAATGATGGCTGATGTTGAACATTCTGAGCTTGCTCTGCTGGCAATTCCCTCAGTCTTCATCCAGGTAAAATACAAACAAAAAGTATGGTTGTAGCCAGCCTTTAGTGACCTCCCAGTTTTCCTGCATGTATTTTATGTTACCTCATTCTTTTCTGAAGTAATTTCTATAAATTATTGGATTTTATATTGGCTACTTCATTATACAAGCCAGTTGAGGTTTTCTCTAATTACTACCTTACATGCTATGATTAGATATTATTTTGCACTATAAACCTTTCAAAGAAATAGGAACAAAAAATGAGATTATAGAGTATGAGATTCACAAGAACATAACTATTGTGGACTTATTCTGGCAATTTTTGTCTATAAAATGTGGGAGACTAAATATAATTCATGCATCCAAAGCTTTCACTACAAATGGCTACCTCTTTGGATTTGAGAAGGACTTTTACATTTCAGAGGTGTTTCAGGTTGCAATTTCTTGAGTTTAAAATAATTTGGGAAGCTACAGGCTAGCTGTGGTCCTTCACTTTTATCCCTAAATTTCTTTCTCTGGGGCATTCAAACATGGAGGCCTGTCAACCCATTTGTACACTCCGTCCTTGCTGCGTATTGGCAAGCTGGCAAATAGATAAAAATTTCAAGTGGTTTCCATCATTCAACATTTGTATAGTTCATAAAAGGAGGAAAAAGTACTTTCCCAGAAGTAAAGTATTATGACATTTTACATTTGGATCTTTACATTATCTGAGGGTTTTAAATGTCATATGTTACCACAACATGAAGTTACTTGTGACATTAACATTGGACTGACTGTCCACAGAAAAGCAGGAAGATGCATCATTACATTTTGCCAGAACAAAATTAATCTACTCAAATGCCTGAAGCATGCAAGCTGGTGATGTATTGTGTTACACTGGTAGAGTGACCTTGTGCTATTGGCAGAATAGTAGGAGCTCCTTCATAACATCAAGCTACTGTAAAATTAACAAAGAATATAAAAAGATGAGAAGAGTAACTCCTAAAAAGGCAAAATCTCAAATCATTGATCCTGACCATCCCTCTGATAGGAGCAGAGCAGATCGGCCATGCTGGTAGCAGATGTGAGAAATATGATCTGCTTCCTACTAGAGAATGGACTTTGCAGAACTTCATCTGTTTTCATTTCTTCTGAGGATCTGGGAAGGCTTCTCTGGCAACTCAAAGAGAAATAGCCCTATGGTTTTTCTGTGCTAAAATATTGCCACTTCTCTTTGGATTGCAATTTTTATATGTAAAATGCTACGTTTATTCAAGTACTTGCTAGCATGTCAAAAGTAGTATAAAACTGGAAACAAATATGATTTTTTTTCTCAAACTAAAACCAGGCAATTTTTATGTTTGCTGAGTGTTCATTATGGATCCTTCTTTTGCATCCACAGGATCCATTTTAGCTTCTTAGTATTTTCTTTCCAGAGACTCTGTGTTCCACTTCAGAAACAGTGAGCTGCAGGATTTTCATAGACAGTGGTTATGTTTGTGAAGCTCTGAGAGGGATACCTCCCGGAAGTTGAAGGACTGTACAGTAGGATTGATTAGTGTGTTTTCCAGAAAAAGTCAAGAAGAAGAAGAAAGGAAAACAAAGGTCAAAGACCTTTAGTTTCCACATTACTTCTTGTTTCCATAAATAAGGTAGGGTTTTTCCCTACACTCAGATTTAAGAGGCGGCATTCAATATTCTGTCACATTCTCAAGTTTGCTCATGTTGTTCACTATTCATGGTCTATTCATGGTTCTTCCTAAACACTTTGGCCTCTCCAAACATAGCAAATGTGACAGGGCTGCTGGTCCTGTGCAGGAGTACTGGACTCTCTGGTGGGTTGCCTTCTTTGACCACTGCTTGCAGAAGCTGTAACCCAGCAAGTCAAACACAGATTCACGGGGCAGCCTGACTTGACCAACAAAAGGCATAGTCCTGTCTAGGTTGCTGTAACAGTCACCTGGGGCTGCCAGTACCTGTAGAAGATCCTTATTTACCTACAGAATAAACAGAACATCCTTAAGCATCTAAATGGGCACCAGATGCCTATGTTTAGGCAACTGATTCTTTAAATATGTGTTCTCTTCTCTTCTGCAAATCTTGCAGTGAGAAATTGAAAAGTGTTTTCTCAAGGATGCTAAAAATCTAGCTTCTGCTTGTGAAGAAAAGATGGCAAAACTCAAATAACAGAGAAGAAGGTGAACATAACTTTAGCGAAAGACTTTGTACTGGATCTTTGGCTCTTACAGACAAACAGATGACTCCCCACTATATATGAATAGATTGCAAAGATAGTCTAGATAGGTCGATAGGCTTTGAAATACTCAGTGCCCTTATGAAAAGACACTTTTAAACTTGTTTCACTGAAGGGATCCAGTACCTGGCAGGGTTTTGGCAGCCAAGGATCACAGCTAAATGTTGAGCCACTGTCACTGATCCAACCCTTGAAAAGACTTCCCACTTCTGGAAAGTGAGTTTGCTCTGCTGACACTTCCAATTTATGTCCACTATTGGCCTTGCTGGACTCTGCTGCGTTGCCTCTCCAATGCCTCCACTGTTTTTAGCACATCCATGCCTGGAAAGCTTTGGTAACTTGGGCTGATTCAACTCTCACAAGTCTCTCTTGTTGACATGGTTCAGCATCTGAAGTAATGCTGGTCTGCAGGCAAGTCCAATGTGGGGAGGCTCAAGCTGGTCCTGTGTGAACCAGTTTGGGGCTGAAAACTATCACACTGTCTAGGTTTCTTCATGCCAGGGTGCTGTAACACCCAGAGTACCCTGAGAAACAGAGAGCTGATGTCAGTGATGTTATATTGATTTAAAACAGATGGAAACCTAGTTCTTTATATGTGATTGCAGAAAGAAAATATAGAGTAAAATTTCAGAGGAGATTAAATGAATCTAGAGTCTAACCACACTTTAGAAATTTTGCCAGCCCCATTTATTTGATAGAGTACATTTTATCATAACCAGAACTTCTCGCATTCTTTCCCTAAAGAACATCTCATGGCAAAGAGTTTTATAGAACAGAAAAAGGAGAAGAGCCAGACCATAAGGTCTGTCACAGAGTTCACTGTTACCCTCTAAGTAACATGGAAAGGGTTCAGGTAATACCGTGGCTGACGGCAATGTGTCTAAAATAAGATTTATGCTATACTTCAGTGGAGGAAAGGAGTTGGAGTTACAGATAACAGAAGTGCTAAACTCACAAATCAAAAAAACCCAGCACAACAACAACCCTCTTCCACAAATAATTACATGTTCTTGAACTGTTAAATTGACTAAAACTTTGAAGAACAGATGCTGATATCTCTCTTACATTGCTAGTGTGCAGTGCTCCAAAAATAGTAACAACATCACTGCTGTGATCTGTACCAGTATCTTCACTGTCATTGATGCTCTCCTCTACTGCTGGGTAGGGTTCTACTGTCATACTACTCCTTAAAAATTTACTGGTCTCCATCTCCTCTTCTGGATGCTTCCATTATCCAAGAACAAATCCCAAACCCTTATTCCTATCCAGTAAGATCACATTCAGTGTTTTACTTACTAAAAAAAGTGTTGGTGGGAAAAAACTATTTGTCTGAAATGTTCCTGTTTCCAATGAGAACTTAATTTAATTTATTGGGAAACAAAAGAAATTAAGGAAAACAGTATGTGGTGAGAGGCTTGAATTATAATGAAAAGTAAAAAGGGAAATTCTAACCCCCTTTTTTTTTATTTTACAGAAGCAGCCCCAGACCAGAGTTTGCATTCATCTCATCTAATCATCAATGCCTGTGTCAAATCTCAATATCTGGACTTGTTTTGTCCCTAGTGGGAAAAAAACCAACCCAACCCAATGCAGAAATATAGGCTGGAAGTTCTCTGCAGGGAACAATTATCTAGTTCAGGACTGGCAGCGGCACTAGTGCTGGCTTTGTCTTGAAAAATCCCAGGAATGGAAGGCTAGCTTAGATGGGACTTTGAGCATCCCGGACTAGTGGAAGGTGTCCCTGCCCATATCAGGGGATTGGAACTTGATGATCTTTAAGGCCTCTTCCAATCCAAACTCTTCCATGATTCTTTGGAGATTTCACAACCTTTCTGGGAAGCTTCTGCAGTGGTTTCCAGAAAAAGTCACGTGTGTGGGTTTATGGAATTAGGCAACTCCTCCAACCTGTTTCATGTGATCACTGCAGAATGAAGGAATGGCACCTCAGACTGGAAGCCCTCCAGGGATTTTGTCAGATGTGGCTGACCAACTTTGAGGTTTGGCAGGACAAAGACTATCCCAGTTAGGCATATTGTAGCATATTGTCTGTGAGTAAGACTCAGCTGTCCTGATTTTAAGTATTGAAAACTTTGGGTGTTGAATTTAACACCATCACACAGACTCCTTCCTTGATCAGTGGAGAAATATTTCCAACCACTAATTCATCCCATCCTAAAGTATATGTCTCTGAGGTGCATAATCTGCCTTCAGGAGATTTGCCCTTTTTATCAGCTGTGGTGGGAGTGTAGGTGAACGATTTAGACTACTGGTGTACGCTCCAGATTGCAGATATTTGGGTATTTTCAAATCAGACAGTCCAAAATTTAGGAACAAAAACTTCTCCTCCAACTACATATATATATACACACACATATAATTCTCAAAAAAAATTACAAATCCTGTTTATCATATCATTAAAAATAATTGCACTTTAACAATGCTTTTCATCCACAGAAAGAAATCTTGTGCTAAAAATACTTCTCAGGCCTCGATTTTACAAGAATATCTCTCTAAAGGGACAATTATAAAATTTAAATACTATGAGGTTTAAATTATGTTTTTTACTTTTCGCATTTGCAGGAAAAATACCAAAGGCATAAACAGCTTTTCTTGGCAATTATTTAGGACGATGGACACATTTTTGAAGGAATTATATTTCAGTGTGTGTAGACTGTGTAGCTAAAAGAATCCAGTATGCAATGAAACATAAACAATGCATGCTGAGATTCATATTTTTGTCTATATATAAACATATAATTTAACTTTTAGGTTTTAGAAGATTTTTTTTAAAAGTGTCACCAAGCAAAAAGACAATTTATTACTTTTTTAAATGAAAATGTTACCATCCTATTCATCTTAACTGCACCATGACTGAATGGTGCTACTGCCATTTGTGGCCTCTGTCTCGTTTAGCAAAGATAATGCAAAATATTTTAGTTTAGTTTAAATGAAACTGGACCAGTTCATTACTGCTAGGATGGGAGTGGGGAGAGAGAGAATTTCAATAATCTCAAAAAGGATGCTGGTAAAACAAGCAACAGCAGCATGGTTGCGACACCTCTGTGGTAGGCTGGAAATACTGTACAATGTCTAATTGATAATGCTTTTTTAAGGAAAAAGCTCTCAACATCATAAATTTTATGACTGCAGTCCTGCTTACTGTTCCTTTCCCTTTATCCCCCATATTTGTTCACATAAAGTGAGGGCAACCAGGTCAAACATCAGTAAAAGATTTTAAATTCTTCCTAAATAATTCTTCTGCTAATAGAGTACAGGTTTTTTTTCCCCAGCTAACGTGGACAAATAGACTGTGTATAACCCCAGTCTTGGCTGGCAGCTTGTAGCTTGGATTAATGACTGTGGATGGAAACAGGACATGAAGTAGCATCTCTATCACAAACCATAAAGATCTGCTACTCAGTGGAATGAGCAACAGAGTAAAACATTATTCCATGCAGTCATTTTAAATGGATGTAGAGTTTTGGATGCTTATTTGTGGTGAGCAGCTGCCTGTGTATGGTGTGACAAGCTCGGTCACTGACCACAGGACAGATCTGTGGTTTATGCAAAACTACTTTGTAGACAGATATAAACTCTCTTGGGCCTCTCCTTAAGCACAGTGGTAGTATCCAAGTCACTGGGGCTTGGCAGGTTGAACTCTTGGTTCAGACAGGCCTTCAGTGAACCCTTCACCTTTCCTCTAGGCCTCCTCACTTTATTTGTCCTGTGAATTAGCACTAAAGATTTATCAGCCAGCCCAGCTGACCATACACTGACATAGAAAAACCTCAACATATTATATTATTAGATCCCTTTATTTACCTTATTAGATAAATAGATATCTTCTGTTTTCCTGGTCTGCTTAAGTATATATTTTTCTCCATTTTCTATGATCAGAATAAACACCACAACTCCAATCTCCATCTTTTAGCTCTGAACAAGATATTAAAACAAGGAGAACATTACTGTCTCTGCAGCTACTTTTATCTCCCTGCTAGACTTTCCTGGGGGTTTACCAAAAACCTATCAAAGGGTACCACAATAACTACCCCTGGGCATAGTAAAAACCAAAGGGCTGGCTGAAAAACGGTAATTCCATCTCAAGAAACACACTGAAGTTTCAAAGCCTGTTCTAAAAGGAACAAAACCACTACCTTCTTTTAAATTAGGAAGGAAGGAAAGAAATCTAACCCAGGAGACAAGCTGGAATATTATCTATAGCATACAGATTGGTTACTTGCCTTAGGCCAGAAAAGACCCAAACTTGGTTCACCACAAGGAGTTGACTTTAAGCTTCCCTTCTTCCAGGTAGATGCTTTTCTCTCTCTTCCCTGAACCTGAGAAGCTCATTCATCACATTTTTAGAGAATACCAATATGTTTTACAAAGCGTTTTGTTTTAATGAAATCCCCGTCATGGAAGCAAAGCACTGACTGAAACTTTGAAGCAAATACAGCTGCAGACAACAGAATAAACTGCCCCTCAGAGGTTTGGCCTCCCATTCTGCATGTGGTTGTCCATGTCAAAAAGCAGTCATACAAGGTTACTGGTTTCAGTCAGACAGGCGTCAGCAGTTCAGGGCACGCAGAATATTTGGGGCTTTTACAAGCATATGTACTTTGGGATGCCAGCTCAGCCTTCTGCCTTTCCTTACTTCAGATTTATGGTCAGCAAGCCCAGCCACAAACGAAGGCTCTTTCAGCCAGGCAAGTATTCACACCTGATGTCTCGGCACTAAAATACAGCCATACTTCCAGGTTTTAATTCACTTTTGACCTCAGCTGCACAGGAGTTCCCAACACTACAAATCACTGGCCCTTTTGACAAAGGCAGACTTGGTATTTTCATGTTGTGTATCTGTTTTTTCCTTTCAAAAAGCTCTAATAAAATGGGATGACAACTGAGTATTTTAGAAGGTGATAAACAAAGTGACAATATGGGATTGAAATTACTCCACCACAAAACTCTATCATAATAGAAATATAAAATTTACCAGTCCTTAGCTGATTTTTTAAGGAGGCGTGGTTCCTGGATTCATTCAGTCTTCTTAATTTCTTTTCCTGTTGTGTTGGAACAAGTTTTAATGTAATCTGATATTAAGATAAAGATTTCAACAGATACCAGAATATGTTGCCAGATATAAGAAAAAAAGATTATTGTATTGTGACTGGTGATAGTCAATATGAATTCCCCAGTGTGTCATAAAGTACAAGTTTTTGTTTCATGTACCTCATTGAAACATTTAGTCAGCTGTAAGCATACAGTGATTGGAAACTGGGCTTTCACAACTCTGGCTATTAAAGAACTGTGTAGATATTTTTTGGGAAACAGATTAGATCAAGCATGTCAGGTGCTGCTATACTGAGAGTTTGTAGACTGTCTGCATAGGAATCTTTAATTAAATATAAATCCTTTAGCAGTAACACTTAATACACTCAGAGTTTGCCTGAGCCCAGGCATATGCCCAGGAAAGTAGTGATGGCGCTGAACTGCTTAGAGTTTAGTATTGACCTAATCACCCAATTTACAAGGCAACATTTCTTTAAAAAAAAAAAAAAAAGTAATATGATTTATGTATATATTTATGTCAGGTTGTTCATCCTTTTTAGCTATTGGGAAGCTGAGTGATTTCACCTTCTCTATATCTGAGACTACATCTCCCAGAATGCGGGATAGTCCACCACCGTACAAGTCCTCCTCGCTGCAGTACAAGGCCAGAGGGCAGCTCAGCTGGGGGAACCAGCCATAGTCAGAAGTGGTAAGTCACACTACTTTTCTCCTAATTCACTGTGTTATCTGACATCCTCTTGGTTGAGGTTTTGACCAACACTCCCCATACCATTCAACTGGGACATGTATTATCAAGGAAAAGTTCACAATTTTCTCTTGCAATTTTCATCAATCATATAATTCAACACAAAGTCCAGCTTTTCATCTAAAACAATTCCAGCAGCAAACTTAAAATCTGTCATGTAGATCAGGTTCCTTAGTTTGCTCTCTGAAATAAATAGAAAAAATAATTTTTCAGGATTTTGAGAAACAATTTTTCAAAGGCAAATGCAAATAATAATAATACAGAAATGGAATACAAGAAATAGAAAATACAGTACATGGTTTTGTTAAAATCCTCTGTTTTGTTTTTTTATACTTTTGAACAACAATATTTGTCAGCACAAATCTGTGAATAGATGTAGTTAATCGAAACTGTATTTTTAATTTGTCTGCTAAATACCTTGTGCTTTTATAATTAAGGAAGTTAAAGGTAGGAAATCTTTTTCCATCTTTTAAGTGGCTCATAAGGCTTTGTAATTCACAAAGACTGACAAGAATTTATGCAAATTTAATTTTTATTTAGTATTCAGCCTTTTTTTTCCCCATTCTTTCATGTCATCACATTCTTTTAACAGGTTTTAAAGTATATCAAATTCTAACATTAAATCTAAGTGAATTCCTGACCATTATAGTTGTAAACACTGAATTTTCATGACCTGATGCATATTGTGACTTTGATTTTAATATGTAAACCCACATTTGCCTCTAGGTCACCTTAGTAAACTCAGATAAAGAAGTCGCCACTATGCAAGGTTAGGTGCATTATGGCTCAGCCTAAAGGTGATTCAAATCTCTTAGTGTTCATAGTTTATCTATAAAGCATATTTTAGTAGATCATAAGTGTTTGATTTTTTTGTTTGTTTATTTTTGAAATGTCCTCCTGCTGTCTATGTTATGCAGTAGATTAATTGCTAGTAAAAATGGTAGTGAAGTAGTGGCTGTTGAGCTGCCAGTGAAGGCTTTGGTTCCCAGGCCTCCAGCCAACTCAGACTAAGCAGATTAAAGAGGTAAATTGCTCAGTGTTGATGGAAGATGGGAAAAGGTCGTACTGTCTCTTCTTTCCTCTTTCTAATGTAAACTCCTCATATGCAATTGATAGGTCTTCAAATGCTGAGAAATACAGTGAAAGGGCATCACAAACTCTTAGCTCCCTCCTAAACAACCTTCATTATCTATAACCAGGTTATGTGCAAGCTTCCACATTTGGAAGCAGCTTCTTTGTTTAGTGCACAGTATCAGTGCATCAGTCCTGTTTCATAGGAGTGTACAGGGGTGAGGTGGACTTTCCAGACTCCAGCTGAACCTTTTCAAGCAGAAGGAACCCATCTTTTGCTCAGTTGGCAGGCCTAGCATGTGCTTGTGCATACTTGGGGAACACCACCAGTACAGCTGTGTTGGCTGCCAGCCATCAGCTGCCTAATTCACAGAAGAGGGTTGATGAACTCTCTTGGATTCAACTAAAACATGAGCTTAATCCCAGTAAAGTCAGGGGTGCTTAAACATATACAGAAAGCTGAGCATGGGTTGGCAAAACAAAGATGGTTGCAGGAGAAGAACTTAATCTTTTCTACTGCATTCTGCTTTGGCTTCTCAACATTCAACCAGGTGGGTCCAACAATAGCTTCAGGACTTTCTGGCCAACCTTTCATTCCGCTCTTAGAGAATGTTCTCTTTTGTTTTGTTTTCATTGCCAAATCAGAGTAGTCAAATTTGAAATGGCAAAGTACTACATGAAGTGGAACTTCCTTCTTCTGCTCAGTTCTAATAATGGCTTACAGTCAAGTTTAAGTAAAAGATAATTATATTTTTATTAAACTAAGTGAAACTTGTTAGCAACGCTAAAGAGTCAGACTAGAAGTGGTGTTGTTTCATGCTGCCCAAATGGGCAATAAAATGCTATTATTTCCCTTTCAAAGTGCTGGGATGACTTTTTTTCCACTCATTTATGTGGTATCCCATTAGTTCCCTGAATGTGCACAGCAGGGTCATTCTGCTGCAATATTCTTGCCATGAGATTCCATGAAAATTCACTCTTATCTACAATATAAATATTTCTCTCACTCGTAGCTAAAAAAGCAGTATTTAGTGATCTTCCCTGATGAAAGTAAAGGAGGCTTGTGACATGAGGAGAATGTGTGGTTACTGTTAGAAGTGTGTTGTTAGTTGAACTTTCCACCCTGATTAAGGAAATATATTTATGAATGAAGGCAGTAGGATAATATAACCACATTGCATTTCTCATCTTAACTGATTAGGTAAGTGGTCTTCAAGACTGATTATAAAAAAATGAATATATATATTGCTATCAGGCTCTTCTTGATCAGAATAATTTATTATAAGGTTATAAATATCAGCTCCTGGTCCTCACCTTTCATACCACTCAGAATGAGGCAGAGTAGCTTGTGGACTATAGCCTAATTCAACCCAACTTCTAGGTTTTGTATGAAGAGTCTTTAAGAAAAAGATTGTTCAGATTACAGGATTTTCTTGTGGTGAGTGTTCAATCCTCCTTTTGGAGGGAGGGAATAGAAGAAAGAGGGAAAATTACACAACACCACCTTCCTGCAATTCAGGCCTTTTCCCTGTCTTTTTCAGCCCCACTGCTGGGAGATAGTTTCCACCCCCAGAGCTGAACTGTAGTTAACCCTTTGGGACAGCACAAACTAGCTCCTACTGAAAGTACTGTCATCATCTTTCTTTGTCATCATCTTCAGAGAAAAATAAACAAACAACGAAAAACCCCCCAAGCCAACCAACACACCAACCAACCAACCAAATAAACCACAACATGACCTGGCCTTCCCAGATTTTATGTAGTCTCATTTTGCCTGGTTTTCCCATGCACGAGGCAAGTTCTTCAGCTCCATCATATTTCTGATATTTTTTTATTGTGAATTTAATTTTCTCTAATTTTCAGCTGTTTCCCCTTGTTATTCCCCCTCACAACCTGCATAAGCAGTTACTCTCTCTGATAGCACTGCTTAACTATTCGCATTTCATAAATTTAAAAATCTACTAACAAGTTTCAGTTGGTCATGCAATTGTCCTTTTAATGATTTCTTTGCATTTACTTTTGTTACAATTTGCATTGATTTATACATATAAATAAACACATTTTATTTTATTTTATTTTATTTTATTTTATTTTATTTTATTTTATTTTATTTTATTTTATTTTTGAATCTATTTTATTTTATTTCATTTCATTTCATTTTATTTTGTTAATTAAAAACCCCAACAAAATGGAATAAAAATGGAACATCTATACTGGAGAACAACAGAGGCTATATGCTGCAGGTTGGTAAGACCCTGATCTCTCTTGTGATATTTATTACTCTACAGAAATCATTGCTTTAACAGCAGCTCAATCTCATATTAATTTCTTGCCTAATTTGTTGTGCAGGATTATCCCCCATTTCACCCCTCTCAGCACACTCTCACGTGTCCTGCCTTTAACCAAGCACTGGTGCTGTCAGAGGTCTCTTTTCTCCATCACCTCATATGAAGCAGAGGTCAGGCTGCTGGCTGGGAAAACACAGGAAGGACACCACACTGGATCGGATGGATCTGTGGGAGGGAATAGAAAAGACCAGTTATGTCACCTGCCAGACTTCAGCTCCCACAGCTGGAACATCCTATTCAGCTGGGTTTTTTCCTTACAGGGGATTTGTGCAGCTAGCGCAGGGTGAAAGCTAGTAGCCAGTTTTCTGACAAAGTGGATTTTACTTGGAAAGTACTGACTCACCCAAACTACAATTTTGCACAGTGTGTGTCAGATTCAATGAAACAGTGATTAGGAAAAGTGTTTTCTGCCCAAGAATGAAATTTCTTCTCAAAACTACAGACAGAGGTCCTCCACCAAATAGCAAAAACCTAGCTCTCAGAGTAGTCTCCTAAAATGTGGGAGGTCTGGGATTCACACCCTTGCTCCAGCCTAGGTTCTATTCACCAAACATGAAGATTTGCAGGTCCAAAAGACAGAAAATAATAAGATGATGTCTGAAAGTCCAACATCGACTTTTCTATAGCTTGTCATTATAGCCTACTGTAAAACTTTTTCACTCAACAGGGCCCGATTATTACTTTCACTTGATAATTTATGAAAAATTTAATTTACTATAACTACACATGCACTTGGTTGATTTGAATTAGTAGTTTATCTATTAAAATTATGTATCCATGCTACAGTGAAAGAACATGCTTTCTTGTTCAACACTGGAATGCATTGTTAAATATGTAAATAGTTCTAAATAACTGGCATAATACAACTACATTAGGCTACTCAAACACTGTTCAGTTTTTCAATACTTTAGAGTCTTGAAAGGGATGTGAAACACACTTTGATAGAAAATAGAAAATGAAATCTGAAACCCCACTGTACTTCAATAACCTCGCAGATGTGTCAAATACAGCAATTTCTTTTAAATTACTCCATGGCTCCTGTGCCTTCCCAGCAGTTTCTCAAAAAGTGTCTGGAGGATATTTGTGTGTGATTATACCCCAGAATTACAGGCTCTAGGAAGGAAAAACTCTCTCTTGGTACATGACTCCAGCAGTAGCCCCAGCCCTGTGCTCTCACAATAGAAACTGTATCACAGAGGGAGGAAAAGGAAGAGAGACTGGGAACTCTTGACCCGAAGTCCCAAGGGACAGCCTGCAAAAGCTTTTTATTACAAGTCTGGGGTTTGTTGCATCTATTGTTAAATACACTGAATTCACAGTATCAAGTTGTGGATAAATTTTCTTCTCTAACAACTTCAATGACACAACAAAATTTCTGTTAATTTGAGTTTGCCTATAAGCCTCACTCTACCTGATGTAGGTTGGACCATCTAGCTTACTCAGTTCAGAAGAAAATCAACACAATTGCAGAATATGAGCCTTTGATGAGAATGGAGCAATCTGAATGGCTAGGTCTTGTGTAGATATTTTACCTCTGTCTTGGTGGTTTCCATTTAGGCACTACTACGAAAGAGAAGATAAAATCTGTCTCAGCCATAGAGCTGATGAGGTTTAGATGTAAAACCATCCCTGCACAGCAATAATGATCTTCTGTCTATAGGCCACCTTTTATTCAGGCAGATTCCAATGGTGTACACAAAACCATGTTTGTGTTTACAAGGTTTCACCCAGTGCAAGGCTGCAGGTCCCTCAGGAGTGGAGATCTGCAGTTGTTTAAAAAATGCACAGCAATATCAAGCAGATCAGAGAGGAAGAGGTTTTCAGGCTGAGGTTGGAGCAGCAGTTTAGGCTCAAGATATATTAACCCTCCAGAAAGTTTGGTTGCAGAGGTACAGCCAAGTGCCAGCTTCACAAAGGAACTTGAGTGGCAGCACCTTTATCATCTGATTTGATCTTACGGTGTCCCATCTCTGAAATGCAGTAAGGTAGTTCTTACAGATCACTTGGGAGAGCTAGATTCCTCAGAGAAAATTTAACATGATAACTTTGCTCTCAAATGCCTGGTTGCAGACTGCCAGGTTTGTGAACAGACAAGATGAAACACATCTTGGGATTAAGGGAGTTGCTAACAAAGTACCCCTGCTATCCTACTATAGGCTAAATCTCATAACTATACAAGTAGGACTAGACTGCTGAGGAAGGAAGAATGGGAGATTAACCCCTAGAACTCATTCAGATCAAGGTCCCAATTCTGCAACCAAGTTCCCTAGTGCTAATAGGATTTCTGCTTGTGCTTCTGTTGGCAAATGGGGATGTAGTTATACGCTTCTGTTAGAACGAAACAGAATCTGACAGTGCAAACTTTTCATTAGGCCAGAAACCTAAAAATGTGTGCCAAATATGCAAGATAAAAGAATATAACAGAACCGACACAGTATAAAAATAGTTTACAGTAAACATACATTTTTATAACTACATATTTTTCCAGTTGATCCCACCAGTCCATCTTTCTTCAAATAATCATCATTAATCAAATACAAATATAGGTCCCATGGGTCTAATGCAGATTTAAAGTTAAGCCCATGTGTAGTTGTTTGTTGTTCTGTAGTCTTGGTTGTCAGAGTTATACTGAAAAACATTCTACAATAGGTTTTTTCCTTCCACATCCCCCTCATTCCATACAACAAATCAAATTATAGAGGGAGAGATCTAATAATTTTGAAAAATGTTTTCATAAATGAAACATAGTCTTAGCCCACAAAAAAGAAAGAAAGAAAAAACCCAAACAAGCAAACAAACCCTAGAAAAAAAATTTGCTTCTTCCATTGTCAGTAATGCCTACAGTAAAGTCTTGCTGTAAATCTTGCAGGTAGACTGTAGCTTCAGTCACATACAGTGCAGGAATGGTTACAGAGAAAACAAATTCCCAAAGCACCAGCTCACACAAGTCAGAGAAGGCAAGGACAAAGATTCAGGTAGGTTGCTGCTCCCTTAGGCAGTTCCTGCAAAGACACCAGAGGCACAGCAGCCTTCTGACAAACAGCAAGTGCCTGGATTTGGGCTCAGAGCAAAGAGTCAGTCTGTACTCTTAGCTATCAAAATGTACCCCATGCATCTGCTATTGCTGGAAAAGGGCTCATTGATTTCAGACATAAGCATGGGGCTGTGCTTTTGTACAATTCGGTATATAAACAGTTTTATTCCTAAAGAAGTTTTCATATGTATGTATGTCCATATATTTACATCCATAAATATACTCTGGTTCTGTATATACATAAATAAGCTATATTCACATGGATATACAGAGAGGAAAATTATTTCTCAAGCCACAACTACAAAGGAACAAACAAAAAGCCCAAAGCCTGATAACCCTTGGCACTCCAACAAACTCAAAGAACCTAAGAAAGCAGAGAGAAACAACAGAGCAGAATGTGGCCTTCCCAAAACATCGTGAGAAGTCTGGACTATACGATTACGATGGCCACAGGCTATATAGCATCCTCAAACACAGCTTTTTTTGAAAGCCTCCCTTCTGCAAAAGGCCCCATCATTTCATGTTCCTCCTCTCCGCAAAAGAGCCTTTGGATACACAAAATCAACCAGGCCTTGTTATTTTTCTTTCCATCTCTAACATCCTGTGACATGTATTTTGTTCCCAGCTGCCCCATGACTTATTGTAGTAGGAGGATCTGCCACTTCTCAATATCCCTGTGATAAACCTTTCAGGGAACTGCATTTTGGACATTCTGTTTGTAGTGAAGTAGGCTTTTAACACTTTGGGGGAAAACAAGACACCTTCATGCTTCTTTAATTCAATCACATCCTTGAAGAAGGATTTGTGCAGAGAACATTTCAGCATAGAGTAAGCCCTCCACCTTTCCTTTAGGGATGTAACATTGGATTGAGAGCAGGGATACAGATTTCCATACAAATATCAAGTGAGTTTGAAGGTTCATGTGATCTGTTTTCCACACACCTTGTGCAACCCTAGGACATTACTGGAATGGAAGATTAATTACTCAGGTTGTGTGAGATCAAGGAGCAAGGCCTTCCATAAGGAAAAATTGTGTAGAGGTTAAGGGTCAAGGTATGCTTCAAATGTTCCCAGTTATCTGTTTTACTACAAACCAAAGACAAGAGCAGAAAAAGATTTCTTAATTCCACTCTTCTTCCCTCTTCTTGTAGTAGGGGGATTTGCTTAATTCTTTACAGCTGACCCAGCCTTTCCTTTCTGACAGTCTTTGTGCAGAGTTTACGGCATGCAGCTGCGGTCCTTCTGCTCAGGGCAGGAGTGTTAACCCTTCCCCTGACAATCCTTGAACTGCTTATTATATACAGTTCATCACATGAATCTGATTTGAGACACTGCCAGATGGTTGTTATTTAGGTGAAAGCAGACAGAGAATAATAGTCAAAAACACTACAGCGTGATTTTCTAAACTACTAATTTGTGATCAGAAGTTGGAAGGAAGAAATATGTTGGCATGAAGAAGGGGCATGGATGAGAACTGTATGTTCTTTCAACCCTTTGCCTTCCTCCTCTAGAACTTTCAAACTACAGTCAAGAGCTTTTTCTTCCTTTAAGTGTCTTGTTTTAGGACTTGGTGAATTTGTTGGGGTTTTTGTTGGTTTTTTTTTTTTTTTGTTTTTGTTTTTGTTTTTTTAAATTAGTTGTTCTGAAACACAAACCTTTTTCAGGAAATGTTGACCTTAATGTGCAGTGAAGCCAGAAAAAGAGAGCCAACCCCCTGCTGGCACTTTTGCATCTGAAACAGGATGAAAATTGACACCTGGAAATGCTGACATTCTGGAAAACAAATCTTACTCATTTTGAGTACAAGTAGGATGCTGGCAAACAAGAAGACATCAAAGTAGGAGGAATGTAGGAAAACTTACCAAAAAAAAAAAAAACCCAAACCCTGAGAGGAGTGTTTAAGAACAAATAAATAATAAATGCACTGAATTTGTATCACCACATTTCAGGTCATGGAAAGAACCTGGTATCTCCTGCTTATCTTTTCCCTCATAACAGCTGCAGTGATATTAACACTAATGCCAAAAGTAGCCTATTGAAACTGCTGGATTTTTGCCAGCATGCCTCCAAACAGCATGACAAACTTTGTTAGGGTTTTGCAGCAGGTAGGTTTAGGTGAAGAAAGCCCAAACACTTCCATCTCTGCATCTTAGTAGAAGATTCCTTTCTGTGCTGACATGCCCTCCACAGCATCCATACACTCTCTTACATACTGTCCTTCAGGTGCTTTCTTCATTTGGGCTGGTTTATAAGGTGCTCAAGGACTGGGTTTTGAGTGATAATGTGCTATAATAGATCTGTGATACTGTTACAAAAAGATGTATTACAAGAATGTTTGGAAAGTGAAGGTGAATAAAAAGGGCCCTAGACATAACAGATATTAGTCCAAACAGAAGATAATTGGAATTAATTTAGTTCTTACACTTTAATATATCATAAATGTATATTAAAAGAATGCTTGTAAAGCAACAACAAAAAAAAAATCAAGGGAAAAAAAACCAAACAGGAGCAAATCTGCAGTATTCTGTACACTCATATGGGGGGGGTTCTGTGGGGTGGGGTGGCTTTTTGTCCCATATTGCTAACTTTGTTAGTTAGTGTTTGGGTTTTTTTTTTTTCTTATTTTCTCTATTATTGTACCAAATTTGTTGGTTTTAATAGAAAACTAGAGAAATTTGGGTTGTAGGAGGTTTTACCATGGTAGCAAACAACAGAAACAGCATCACAATCATTTGGGGCCTGTCACCTTAAACTTATGCTAGTTATATACAAAGACACTGTCTTTTGTAAATAAACTCATATACTGCAAAGGTTTTCAGAGCCTGAGCTTCTGTGGGTCATACCACAGAAACAATCTTTCTTCTGAACCTGTTTCTCTCTATCAGGTTATTGGCTTTTCATCTAGCTATTTATGGAAAAAGTAACCAGAATCCTCCAAGCCTGTCACTGCAGACCACTTTCCCAACTCAGTTGAAAGGTAGTTATGTCTGTGAGACTGAAACTTCTGCAAGGATAGAGGCTTTGGTTTTTTTCTTAAAATACAGGATTATAATGGAAAATAGTGTTAGACTAAAGAAATAGCACTGGTGGTATAATTTGGCAGAAAAATAAAGGCCATCCAAACAAAAGGGTTTGCATTTCTGGAAATATAATTTTAGTTTTGTGCCAACACTGTCTGGATGGAGCAAAAATATGATTTACACCTTTCTAAAACCTTGAACCCAATGCCAGATGCATGTAAGAAAAGTCAAAATCCTAAGGAGTAAATTTCTTGGGCTGACATTTCCAATGAGTAACTTTGATAAATAAAACTTAATTTTTACATCTGCCATAGATTCTGTGGTATGATTAATAGCTTGAACATTGTGGCCAGTAGCCAATGTATGTATGTGATTACAGCAATCTTAAATATAGTACATTTTGAATAAATATGCCAAATAAAGAGTATAAAAAACACTCCGTGCATGCTTGGAAAAAATCTTGTCACGGTGTCAAATATTAAATCCTTATGAAAGTTAAATACCACAGGCATCGTTAGGCGTAATCACAGAAGCATGGGGTGCCTCTGGCATCAGCTCAGCTTTGGGAGCTCAATCATAGAAACCCCATTTCTGTTCATTTTGTTCTCTATATTTGTTTGTGCTAATTTGCTGTATATTGAAAAGGAGGGGAGGAAAGGGAAAATAATACCTGAACACCCTTATTTTGCCAAAAGTACTATATTCAACTGCTTGTCTTCAGTTACCTAAAAAACAAAAAAAAAAAATCTGATTTTGTGAGGAGGACGTTTCGAGTGTGTGGTGCAAGCTCTGGTCAGAGGCACTGAACACCCATCCTCCCTTACACAAACTGGCCCAGCTGTGGAACCCCCAGCCCTGGGAAGGGTCATCCATGGGACATCCATGTGAGAGGCAGCTGAGGGGGTGTCAGAATCCAACAAAGACCCCTTGACCTGTTCCCCAGACTCATTCCTGAGGCCTTGCACCACAGAATTGCACGTGATGCAAAGTGATGCAACAAATCCAGAGTCTGTTGTGGGAGACTGTGTCAAACTTGCCTCCCCTGGGGGAGGTACCTGGGCATTCCTACCTGGCCTGAATTTATATTAATCCATTGGATTCCATGTTTTTCAGGGGGATCCTCACCACCAAGAAGACCAGATGGAGAGGATCATCGATGATCAGGATGCTGGTGGGATACACGGACTCATGATATTTTCTTTGATCTGTCCCCCCCATCTATTTTCTCTTTCTTTCTCTCTCTCTCTCTCACTCACACACACATTTACTGCTAAATAAAATCCATACTATTGACTTTGACATGTGGTTTTATTTGCACCTTAATTCAGGCAGAGGCATTTCTAATAATTTTAAGAACCAGACCAAAGCGAATTGGCATCACGTTCTCATCTGTGCTGGCAACAGCAGGAGGATCACAGAGATCACTAAACTCCCCTGTGCTTGCACCACTCATTTAATGGAATTTTTTACCAGGGAGTGTTCACTGGGATTTCAGAGGAAATACAGATTACCCTCTAAACCTCTAAATCTGCAGGAATAGGGAATTTTTATTCTTTCTCTCTCCTTACCTTCAAGCCATGGCCTCTCCTGCTTTTGCAGTCCTGCTCCTGTTGGCTCTTCCTTTAGTGCTTCCACCATGCCTCTTCTCTCCTGAGAAAAACTCTGCACCAGTGAATTGATGTTAGGTAGAAGCAAAAGGGATATAAGGTCCTGGAATTTCAGAGCTTAACTAAGGCTTGTTCAAACCAATCAGTAATTTTGGCCATGTGGTTTTGAAAGATTTTTTTTTTAATGAAAATCATTGTGCACCAGGTTTCAAGAGTCTGAATTCTGTCTCTCCTTTCTCTAAAAATTGGAAAGTAGTGTTGAACTGGTTTTATTTAGAATACTGTATCGATATTTAGTAGAAATTTTAGACACCAAGTTCCCAATTCTGACAAACACTTCAGGACAGAAAGCATCATCTATGTAATGGAAGCACAATTGCAACCTTAACTTTTCAGGGAAGTGAGAAAGCACTGCCTTTACTATTAAAACTTGTCCTTTTAACTATCTCCTAATGGGTGAGGTTCACTTGATGTAACTACATTCCTTACCTAATTACGTTCTTAAACAATAATCACACCTAAAAAGAGGGCTTGCTCTGCTTTAAGCAGTGAATTCAGAGCCAACATTTGTATTACACAGTATTGACATCCAGTGGAGAGTTAGAATAATTACAGGCCTGCAGATAACCAAGTGCTACTGTCTAGTTTATGTCCTGAGTTCGGCTGAAAAGAGTAGTCTACTTGCCTTAATCTATAGATACTATCTTCTTATAAACTGTAGCTCTTCATCTGTGTTCTCTTTTTTAAGAAAAAATAGAATAATATTACAAAAAGTCTTCTATTTCTCCGTGAAGAGATTTTCTTCTGTGTAGAGATCCCTCTCCTTCCTAGCACTTGTATGTGCTAGCTGAGGCTCCAGTGAATTGTTGAACATCTGGTCCTTGTGCAACTGCTCAAAAGCAGAAGTGCCCAGCAGTGCAGTAGCTCATCTGGGGAAGTTGTATGTTCTCTCCCAGTGCTACACAGAAAAAAAATGAGGAAAACCCAGCTATATGAAGAAGCTGTGCTCTCTAAAGGTGTTGGTGGTTTCCACAGGCTCTCACAATGCCAAGGCCTATGAGGGCCTTAGTCTCGGACAGTACCTTGTGGAGTTCATAATAAAATGGGATCACTGGGAAAGAAGAAACCTCTGGTTCAGATGCTTAGGTATCCTCAAGGGTAAGAGTGTGCTCCCTTACACTGTCCATGTGACTCCATCATTAGCAGCTCTCTCCAAGGATCACTTGAATATGGCTGCATTCACCCCATAGCTCAAGACTTTTGGTGATGTTTTTTTTCCAAAGACTTGACAATACATGTGAAGCATGGAGCCACTGTGCTTATGGAACCAAAAGCACCACTGTCAGGAGCACCTGCCTCACAAGAGGGTCTCATAGCAGGACCTCACCAAAGAAAAGCTTCCTGCAAAGAAGAGCAGAGTGCTTCTTCTACTCTGCTGTAGGGATACTCTGTGGGCTGATAGGTACAGGTCCAGGCAGACCATGGGGGTGCAGGAGAAAGACTGCTCACAACTAATGGCTAGCTTCTGGGCACTGCTAGCAGGCAGTACAGGCAGCATTTCTCAAATAGGTGAGGAAAGTAGTAAAAAAGGCATTTTGAAATACTGTGAGTCCTGTGGTATGCGTGTCATACATACCAGAGAGACTCTGAAGGTATCACCCAGATGTGAAGTGCAGATTCCCATGGAAGAGCCTCACTGGGGAAGCCTTCGCAAGTGAACGAAGAGAATACTTCTTCATAACATGCTGATATGGGTCAAACCCACTGTTCTTTGAAATAAGGCCAAATCTGCTAGAACATTTGCACAACAAAGGCTGTAACATGTATCTATATATATATATCTGAGTGTGAAAGGTCACTCTTTTTGTGAAATTCAAGTAACACCACCAGATATTTTCGCTAGTAATGGTGTACATGCTGCAGTTTAATTCTCATGCAGTCATCTGGTGGGTCACATCAAGGCTTTCTGTTAATCATTTGCTTTTTTCCAAGCTTTTGCAAATTAATTGCCTGCATAATTTAATTGTTCCATGTACCCTTTACCTTAACATTTCTCATTGTCACACAGAATAGTGCTAATTGGTCCCTACTCTTAATTATGTCTACATTTTCTGCAATAGGAAATAATTCAATTGACTTTAATATATTCATCATTTGTTGCATAATTGCTGTTGGTTTTCCCAGTTTGTCTTGTAACTGTTCTGACTGCTATTGACTTCTCCCAATTAATAGATTACCCTGGGACACTTCGAAGTGCACATGACAGGAAATACACTAAAAAGACCTGTGTTAATAGAATTTCAGGTCTCTGATTAATTTGTTACATTTTGAAGGAAAAATTGCCACAAATTGCATGATTTATAAAACATGTAAATAAAAATTCATGCAAGAGACTGCTCTTAAAAACACAGAGGTATTTGAGAAAGAATAGAAAGCTACACAGACTTTTTTTTTAATTTCTAAAACAAATTATGTTATAATAGATGGATAAAATGCCAGCTAATTTTTGTTAGTTAACTAGCAGAAACATACTGAGGTTTGGCCACCACAAGAGGTCCTTATCACTCATTGCAGATCCAGGCTGCAGTGCTCTCCACCACAATGAAGCGTCCTACATGCTCTGCTTATTTTTCTAATCCTTCTTTCTTCATCAGCCCTGCAGTGTGCCAGAGAGCCTGAGTGAGGGCTTCTCAGTGGAAGGGACAATAACTGTTTGCATTATGAGAAACCTTTATCTCAGCCAGCATCTGAGCAGCACAGCTGAAGAACAAGAGACATTACCTTCTTCCTTACTCTTGGAGAGCTGTTAGACATTAGCAGCACTACAGTACTAAAAAGCCCAACGTCTTCTTTTGAGGTGCTTCAAATATGACAGGCCATATTCAGCTCTTTATCTCAAGCCACTGAAGAAATAGAAGTTTTTTGTTTTGCTTTTGCTTTCTTAATAGCACACTTGAATCCCATTGTCTCTGCAGTTAAATGTATACCCAAGACCAAAAAAATCCTGCTTGAGTCTATGTAATATATTTTTTCAAAGTGCACAGATTGCCACAGTAAGAAATACCTTTTTGCCTTGAAGCCTGTGCTTGTATAACCACTAGGACTGCATTCTTAGGAGTGGGTGGTCTATTCAGTAACCAGTTTTATGTATTTCTTAACCTGTTGGCAGTTGTCAGATATTTGGTTGTATATGACAATATAATCTAAGTAAACACAGGAACTCACCCCTTTGTTCCCATTGTAGAAAATCATTATCATTATTAATAACTTGTTGTTTTGCATCAAGTGTGAGGGTTGTAATGGACCACAGGACTTCACTTGGACAAAGTGTCACAAAATAAATTCCCAATTCTATGTTTCACAGGGGATCCCTATGGCAAGCAGGAGACTTGTTCACAAAAGCTAACTTCTAAAGCATCTCACTGTCATTCAGAAATTTAGTTTAACCCTAGACACTGGGGAAGTGTTGTACAGTTTCTGGTTTTAGTCCCTCTCTTGTGTCCATTCATTTTCTTTTCAATACTTATGAGACTAAGTTAACTCCCTACCACAATTCCCCTTGGCCTCCTCAGAGCTAGAGAGAATTTGTTCACAGTGCTGCAGAGAGAGGTTTTGTTCACTGTAGTTCCTTATCCCCTTGAAACTGAGGTCCTCTGACCTGTCTCAGACCTCAGAATTTTAAAGTGCTTCACCAAAAAGAAGGAATTGAAGATAGTATTTTTGACCTCTCCTAGTCTTATCATAAATCCCGAAGTTTGATAAATGCTTAGCCTATTTTTTTCTTTCATGAGTCATACATTTAAAGTACAAAAAAATGGATTATTCCAGTCCACTGCTCTCTTGCCAGACTGTTAGAAGCTTTCAGAGCATTTATGAAATGTATGAGGCACCATCTTTACACACAGAGAAGGATTGAAGACACTGTCAGATAGTCTATCTGATATAACTAAAATAATCAAAAGTACTTTGATCAGGCATCACTTAGAGACCATACAGGCAATGCAGCTTTTCCTCTGGGAACTTCTCTTAAAAAACAGATGAAATTATATCCATAAACATAGGAAATTCTCTATAAGTCCTCCCATTATGAAAATACCACCTTGCCTTACCTGTAACTTTTGAGCCTCTGGTCTTTTGCTGTTAAAAGAAGTGCTTTCAGTATTAACTATATTTTTCAGGATAAAGCCTCTTGACTAGGTCTATTCTAATAAAGAAGAAGCAGGCAGGGCACACCTTGCACCCTGGTTCACAACTCTGATGAGACAAGCAGCTCACTCTCGTCTGCGTCTGGCCGGTGCCTCTCAGTGCTGCCCCAGGCCATCCTCCAGCCTGGCGTCTGCCAGGGACCTGTCCTGCAAAGCTGCCTGACATTTGTGTTTTGAGAGAGCATGGAGTTCAGGTCTGTGGACAGCATCAATGCCATACCTTTAGTACAGAGCGATCTCTGGCTGCCTTTGGTTCGTGGCATAGGCACTGCCTTTCAGACAACACGAAACTATTTATTAAAAGTTACATGAGAATACATTATATTCTTTGGATGGGTACACAGCCTGAATTAGCAGGACACTGCAATACCAACCTCACCTTGTTTTTTTTTCCCATAATAGAAAGCATGGAAGATTGTTTTCAGCAGGATTGGTTACAGCAATCTAATTGACTTATCCTAAGCTCCTGAGTTTAGATGAGGTGAGCCATTCCCTACATGCACCAATTTCTCTTCAAGCACAAGGGAAATAGCTTAGTTTTTGACACCAAGCTAGACACAGCTAGAAAAGGATCTCTGGAATTTGAAGCTCCTTTTTGTTGAAGTAAGGAAAGAAATCCCAGCACTGATGTTGGTATAAATCTTTTGCAGCAATTTAGCGATGGCACAACTGTTCACTCAGTGGGCCAAGACTTGATGCTCAATGGTATTGTGATCTTGTTCCGCTTACTTGCTCAAAGCAGCCTACCAATTTATTAGAATGAGTGCAGTGAGGAAAAGTCTCCTTACACACCCTGTTAGAGGTTGTTCAGAACAAAGAGACTTTTGTACTTTTCATATGTGAAGCACCTTGTTAAAATTCTCTTCAAGAACTGCAACTATTACTAATTAAACTTCCTTACCATCAAAGTAGTCACATAAATCAGCTACACAATAAAGGTCCTATGAAAATTACTTTATCAAGCCTTCTGAACACACTTTAATGCAGTGCAACTGAAGAGTAACAGATCAACAACTTTATTTGCTCTGGTCAAATACCAAGCCAACCATCTTAAGTTAAAAGCAACTTATATTTTATACCTACAGCTTTGATTCAAGCAACAGTCTTGAATGACATAAGTATATGCAAATAGCCTTAACATCAGTCTTTTTCCTCTGTAAAAATCATGTCTTGCTTTCAAATGCCACTCTCAGATGTGCTGCAGTACATGGTAGAATGAATCTGCAATGCTAGTGTTTTTCTAGGTGATATTTTTTGTTCATATTACTTTTTATCATTTTTATTGGTTGTTGCAGACCCCTTTCTTCCATTCTCTTGGGTTTTATTTTATTCACAGTTCCTGAAGACCACAACTATATGAGTTTTCCATAATACCCAATCCTGCAGAGTTTTGAATTCATAACTACCTGGAACTGATACACTATTTAAATGAACATGAGATTCAGCTCTGACTCTTCTGTGGTTGGCCTGTGGCTCTCTTATTGTCCTAATCATTGTCCTA
Organism: Rhipidura dahli; assembly: GCA_013399225.1. Lineage (NCBI taxonomy): Eukaryota > Metazoa > Chordata > Aves > Passeriformes > Rhipiduridae > Rhipidura > Rhipidura dahli. Next base: position 1,926,934 of record VXAC01001162.1, read on the forward strand.
ATGCAGAGTCCCACTGCATGTATCTTTTCCTCCCTGTCCTGAGCTATTGCATATTGCTGATGTCTCTCTCTCATGAAAAGTGGATATAAATTAAATCTTTGGAAAACAGAATAGTTCAAATATGCCCAGAAGTGTTTTTCTTACCTCTGCTTAAGAGCCAAGTACTAGAATGAGCTAATGAATACAACTGGGTTTTGGGTTTCTTTTCATTCTGATTAATGCCCTTTCCCATTTGACAGAGATCAAGGCAGCTGGTCTGGTTTCTTGTCTGCAAGACACATAAAGTATCTTAATCTTCTCTATTACCTATTTTGTGTGGTTCCAGTGTCTGCATCTTCTGGGGATTCCCATATGCAAAATGGTACAGTGGCAAAAGCAATACTGTCTTGATTTAAGGCATCTAGACAAGTACCACTTAAATTAACAAGGAAGCTTCTATTCCCAGCTTGACTCTGTGTAAGAAAGTAGAGGTTGAGAAATTCTCTAGTGAGAAAATTCTTTGAAGATCTACACTCTGGCATAATATTACTGAAGGAAAGCTTAGACCCTGTGAAGTGCATGTTAACATTGTTGTTGATTTCCGTCAGCCCAGAGCTGCTTCCAGTGTCTTCAACAGAACAAAGGATTTAGGGCTTGGGAGATTTTTTTTTAATAATAAAAATGGAATTTTGGCTGCCTCTTCTGCACAGAGACAGTCATACCAGCAGGTGAAAAGGAAGTCAGAGCTGTTTAGTAAATGGAAAAATTATACACAGAAAAGGAGAAGCTGTTTCACAACTTTCAGAGATGTGCTGGAGCTTTCTTGATGTGTACACACAGGCTGTGGAAAAGTAATCTTCTTCTTCCTGTCTTTGGGTGCCATAGGTGTGTTTTGGCAAGAGAAGCACCTAACAGCACAGTACACTAGCTGATAGAGCTGCTGAAATCAACACCAATCATTTCTGGAAAGCAGACAGACTTGTGGGATGACAGATATAACAGGGATTGCAATGATACTGATTTCATCTCCACCCATCCGGCCTCTGTAACTATAAAACAAACCAAAGGAGAAAACCAAACCAAATTGGCTGCAAGAGCTGTGGGATTTCTTCTTTAGACCCGTGCCAGCTAACAGACCCCCACAAGAAAACAAAAGAAATTGTTCATAGTTTTAAAAATATTTTCCATTTTTGAAGTTACTCACAAATTAATTTCCTAAAAGGAGAAAAAAGGAAAAAGAGGAACAGATTAGCAAGCTAAACTTAAAGTAAAAAAAAGAGCAAAAGCACCAGCTATAGTAAGGTGAAAAAAAATATTCCCAGAAATATAATAGATTGTTACTTCAGAGTGTTCTCTTCCAATAATTTCTGTCACAAGCCCATAGCCAAATCTGTAGCATTTTCACCATCCAGCTATGTTTTGCAGCTATTGGGGCAAATTTGAACACACCTTTGAGGGATGGAATAGTACCTGTATCTCATTTTTCCCCCAAAAGCATACTCTGACATTCCATCCCATTAGTCAGTACTGGGCTGATGAAGATTTAAAGAGGCAATTCTTTGGCAACAGCCCAAATAATTCTAGCTAATCTGAGACACCAAATAGACAGACCTGATCTACAGATGTCTTAAAGCCAACAACAGCCTTGTAGCAAATACAGAGTCTCAATCCTCTCTACCTTCCTGCTGGCTGAATTTTCAGCAGCCCATTCCCCTCTGGAGTTTCACACTTGAAGTACAAATGCCAGCTTCTACCTTGAGCAATAACCAGTAGTAACACTACTGATTGATGATCCTATCCATTACCACTGTCTAAGGCCCCACACATCTCATAAGAAATTCCTTCAGTTCTGTCATGAGGTTGACTTGAAATGCATCAGGAGTATTTAAATTAAAGGGGCATCTGAACTAATGGATCCTCCTTTTCCTTGAGCCGCAGGATTGGTTGGCTCCTGTGTTTATGAAGATGTGGGTTCTGCTGCAGCTTTTTACATATTCAGGGCAGTCATAAATCTGTCCCTCTCTCTCTTTGTGAATTCCCCAATTCTCTAAGGCCTCAATAACAGTGAAATGAACCAAAATATTCAAAAGATAGGGAACAAACAATGTGCAGTGAGCAAGTCTATTAACCTTGTTCCTTCCAAAAACTTGGCTAAATTTTTTTTCCCTTTGAATGAATTGCAAAACACTTTCAAAGAAGGACTTCATTCTCATTGCAACGCTTTGCACATTTGTACACCCACAGGCTGCAGGCTGGAGCATTAGCCCTGCCTGGGTAGTGTACCCCACAGGCAATCACAAGGGATTTCAAGCCATAGGCAGCTGAGGGACTGGAAGCCCCCTTCCTGATGTGCAGCATGTGCTGCTCCTGGCACAGCATGAGACCTGATGCCACCACTGCCTGCACCCTGCTTCTAAAATGTTCTTGCAGTTTCCCAGATTTCTCTTCTATAGATCTGATTGTTTCCACCCCAAGGAACAGAGAATGATCAAGGGAATCACGTTTCTTTGAAAAGAGATGCAATTAGTCACTCAGAGAGGAAAAAAACTCTCATCGGGACTCATTCTGTGCAGAGAAAGAGACTGGGCTGCGTGCCAGACTGCTATTAATACTACCTGGAAACAGATTAAATCCTAGGTCACTGTTCTGGACATGGAAACCTTTTGCTTCTTCCATATTTTCAGCAGGGCTCTGGAGTTTTTGGCAGTGTTTGGAGCATTGTGCTCTATAAAGCAGTGTTAAATACCACACATTTATAGTCAGGAAACACCTCAAAGTCCCCTAATGTCAATTAGCTACTTCCTCTGCAAAGTCGTAAGCAGATGCACGAGAGCAGCTCTACAGGAATATATTTGCTAACAGGTGCACTATTAGGAAGGAAAGGAGGTTATTTATATTAATGGGAAGGAAGTCCCCTTCAAAATTGCTCATCCAGTGTTTTCTGGTTCTTCTGGCCCTGCTGTTGCCTCTCACTTTTCACCCATATGTGTTGGGTAATTAGGGGTTCAAACGATGCATGAAGGGCCTCTGCTTCTGGTGACTCATAGCTTCAGGGATTATCCAAGATCACCAAATGGCTTATGATTCCCTTATGATTCCCTTATGGTGTGCATAACACACTGGTCTTCATAGGTGCTGTAAGGTTAAGGTTACAGGGACTCCTGACAGTAGTGATAAATCACACCAAGACAGGTCTTCCAGTGGCATAAAATGGGGCAGCTTCACGGAAGGCAGCAGAGCTTTGCCAAATTAACCATGCTGATGAACTAGCCCATTGCAAACAACTGCTGTGCAATGTTTTCTTTCCACTACAGTAACACTGTTTCTTTCTCACTCTTCGTCTCTCAAGATACAGAGGGCCAGGTACAGTTTTTTCCTCTAGTTTTAGATCACCAAACTCATGGATTTACACAAACCTAAGTCAGAATCCCTAGCTATATTGACTTGGACTTATTTTTTAGTGAGATCTGTTTTGGCATGGGACCAACAACCACACTTTTGCAATCAACCCTCGCATTTTAGTACACAAAGTCCACTGAAATCATAGATGATGTTCTCATGCCAAAAAAAACATTCATATTTCTAGCTCCACCATCAATGGGTAATAAAGCACTCAAACTATTAGGAATCCTTTATAAACACTACACTTGAAAATACAAACCCTTGAAAACCAGTGTTTGCAAGGAAGTCTTTCAGAACTTGGAATAAATTGGTGTGAAATAATGCAGCTTGCCTTGAGAAATGCACTGGCACAATCCTGTGCTCTTCTGAGGAAGAGAGGAACATTCTACCTTGGTCTCATTTCACAGAGGCAGTGAATTAAAACAAATGAAAATGCTTGTGTTGGCTTCAAGTTAGTTGCTGGAGACACCTACACACTCATGCAAGCAATTTGAAGGTGCATTTGGAATTAGAGAAGGAGTTCATCTGCCAGCTCAGAGGATCCAAAAGCCCTCTCGAGATGGCCATGGGTGCACAAAACAAGTGCACAGGCACATAATTTGGTCCCATTACCACTTTTGTGCTGCATTAAACATACTTTAGGTCAGCATGGGTGCTATTCTGTTGGATTACTTGGCCCTTTTTCCTTTAGGGACAACCAATATATGCTTGATATAGCTTGTATTATATGTATATATGATGGAGCTTGCCTCATTTGAAGTATCCTAACGCATTGCATGCTTGATGAGAAAAGGCACATACAAGATGAGGGCTTTCCTTCAAGGGAAAACATTTGGCCCTCAAGTTTTCCATGGACATTTTGCAAATATCCCATTAATTTAGGAGACTAGGCCCCATTTAAAAACTGACTCACAGTAGATTGACACCATGCAAGAACACACAGTGCCCAGATAACAAAACCAGTACTCTCAAGCAACGGTGCAGAAACACGTCTGAGCACCAGCCCCAGTCTTCAGCATGCTGCAACCGGGTCTACAAGGTGCAGCTAAGCTGAAATGCTCTGCCCTGAGCTGGGGTACAGCACAGACTCCTGCTGCTGCTGAAATGGTGCACTTTCTGCTGTGTCAGGTGTCTGCTCATCGCTCTGTGTGGCATGACACAAGTGTAACCTTGTGCTTCTGAATATCAGGGAAGAGGTCCTAGAATCACTGCCATGCTTTTGCAAATGTTACTTTTCTGCCTTAATCAGGCAAGCGCTATTACTGCTTCAGCAACAGACATAGGGACTGAGTAAAGGAAAGAATATGGAATTTAGCCCAGAGCTCTTTTAAATGCACTTTGACGTGTAATTTAATAGCTGTATTATAAACGTTAATGTTAGTATAAAAATCTGGGGAATTTCAAGCCCAAAGTGGGTTAACTTTTTTCTTTTACCTTCTTTCCTCTTGAGAAGCTTGTTTTCTTTTTATTGCATTCCAATAACGAGAGACCATTTCACATAGGTACATCTGCAATATGTTACAGACAGCATAGAATATTAAAACAACCTGTGCTACTGCTAGTGAAACTAATAAGAGAGGTAAAACTTTTCTCAGGCTGAGAGGAAAAAGGTGCCTGTAGCAGGAACTCCATTAGCGAACTCCATTACTGAAGAGACTGCACTGAACACTGAAGTCATTTCTAATTTAAAGTTGTGTTTCAAATGGTAACTCTAATACTCAAAGAGGGGAGCTAGGCCACGGTGACGTGGTGGTGGTTGTGGCGGCCAGGTAGTTCACATGAGGTTGTGTTTAGATATGGATCAGGGTTTTAAAACAAAATGGCTAGTTAAGATAATAAAACCGAGGAGACTATAAAGCAGAGAGAGAGGAAGTTTATACATTAACCTTACTTACTTCATAGAGAAGGGGCAAACCTGTCTACCCTAATCCGCTGAAACGACACGAGTGTGAAAGTTCACTTCCAGTGTTACTGAGCTCACGCTCAGCAAAGGATCAGCTGTGAAATAGATTGCAAAGCCAGAAGTGAGAGAACAGTTCAGTTGAGAAATGGAACAGTGAAAGGGGAAAAATCAGCAGAAGGAACAAAAAAGAGGAATGGGAAGGCTAGCTGAGTGAGAGAAGCCAGAGAAACAGAGAGGAAGAGCCAAATGGAAAAACAAACAAATAGTTTCTTCTTTGGTTAAGGCTTAGGAATTCCTGCTCCACAGAAAAATTACCATTTCCAGATCTGATTTATTTTTTACTTCAAATTGGAAGGAAATGTCAGAAAGACAAAAGAAATGTATAATGGAATATATATTGTGGTTCTGGCCACCCACCTGCTTACCAGTCTCGGTCCCAGCACAAATTCTGACAGAATCAACACATTCCACAAAAATGTCACTGTCCATTGGAGAGTGGCTCCACTGGAAATCCTCTGTCCAGCTTTATATCCTGAAACTACTTTTTTAAGCTGTATAGGTACCCAAGGGGAGCTTGGCTTCAAGAATAATAACACAATATGGCATGCTAGTGCACATAATTTTTCCGTTTAGATTTCAAAAGGGAATTTACTAATGTGCAGCGGGTCTTTCCAAGGACAGAAAAAGAAAATCTGTTTTATTGTTGTACCTCTGCTGGTGGAGGAAGAGGGGGGAAATGTGGGAGGAAGAGGCAAAGACAGACTTGTATTCAAGGAAATCATTTGTCTCTGTGTGTGATAGGAAATTCACTGAATTTATTCTGTGGCTCCACAAAATACTTACAGCTCCATATTTGGTTCTCCCAACCCCAGCTGTTCTAGACATTGCCATATTTATTGTAAGTTTGGTAACAACTTACTATTAACAACTTATTGTAAGTTTGATGAACAACTACTAGTTCTTCGATGGTGGACTCAAGTCTCAAATAATGCACACCCTTGTAACTGGCTCCTACTTCATGTTCCTCCCCAATGAAAACGGTACCTGGATGTTGGAAGAGCCATGACACCTTCCCAGTTTTTGATCCAAGGCAAAGTCATGTCTATCTGCCACACCTTGCACCCTCATGGGGCAGCTCTGGAAGGCTCTTCGTGGCTGCAGACTGAGACCAGGTTCTTAACATGCTGCTGTCTCTTCAGGGACAATCAGGTTGTGGAGCTGACATAACCAGGATGGGAAAGCAGTAGTGGATGTGGACAGAGGTGGGGATGGAACAAGGCTAATGGGAGGGATGGGATGGGGTCATCTCAAAAAGAAGCTGGGCTTTACCCAGGGGACATGTATGGGCAGTAGGAGACCAAGCACAAGAAGGTCTGGAAATACAGACCAGGAACATTTGCAGATGGGGAGGAGTGAAAGGGGTTGGAGACCTGCAGATTGAAAAGTGCTGGAAAAGATGAGCAGAAGAACACTGGGTGACAAGAGATGGGAATTTGTGGTGGGCAAGACTGAGAAATAACAAGAGTGAATTTAGCACCACCCACCATCTTACCGTGTATGACTCTTTGTTCCTTTTAATTTACTTTACTTCATTCCTTTTGTGCTTAATTTTCTAGTAATTAAATATCAAATCCAGCTGGTGTCCTTGATCTTAAGTATGTCAGATTTGCTACTCAGGCCTGAGATGTCCTGGAGCAGGGGAAAGGCTGTGGTCCAATACTGTAACCTGGACCATATATTCACAATCTGTGCCCTTATCATGTGGCTCATCAAAGCATATGTGCTTCCTCACATAACTCCACGCAGATGTGGCTGGTCTTGGGAAATTTGTACTAGTGTATGTGAAACTAGAGGGAAAAAAAGTATCTAGCTACAAAGAGGGTCACATTACTTTGACTTGGAACTTATATGTCTACATCCCTGCCTCTGAAGGCAATCCAGGATCTGTGAATTCACTCGCACGTAGAGATGTTTGGCAGATGCCTCAGAGAAAAATATGTGACTCCACTATACATTATTAGAAGGTTAGTTTATCTAAGGTAAGGGACATAATACTGGCTAAGAAGGCCTTTATTTTCTGTATCAGTTCTTTGAAACTTATTTGAAAGCAGTTCAGGTTTTAATGCAGACTCAGTGTTCATTTCCAATATATTTATTTTCAGTGCCCTTTGTATTTATGCTTCTTTCAGCCTGTTTTCCTTCCATCTGGCAATCTGCATATGCAAGTCTAGCTGTTAGCTTTTGGACCTCGCTGCTGCAATTGGAACTGGCTGAGGTCTTAAATTATGTTTGAGAGTTTGATCCCACTTGAATAAAATCAAAGAGTGCTTTCCATTAAATTTAACATGAACAACAGAGAAATCAGAAATTAGGAATATTTTGCTTCTTAAAAATATCCAGGAAGGTCAGAACTTCAGCAGATGTGTATAGACAGGATGCAAAGATGGGATATAAAGCTAGTTTATCAGAATCCAGGCTTTCAAATTAAATTAGTAGATATATTACCATCAGAGGGACAAATTCTACACTTTAACACATATTCCTCCTTGCAAGTCTATTGCACTCAAATTTTTCACTATGTATCAGAACAAACTACAGTTTGTTAGGCTTTGTCTTCTTATAATTCACTTTCTCACAGTTCTAGAACTTCTCAGGTACCATCTCCAAAACAAGCATTTTTGCACAGATAATGGATGTGTTCTGGGAAAATTCCCTCTCAGTACTAACAGAACAAGTCAGAGACATCCTAGGAGACACACTAGTGAAATGCTGGTTTGTAGCATCCTGCTGATTTGCATGAAAAATAAAACCCCAAACCTTGGTTGATTCCCTTTGGTGTTTTTGACCTTCAGCTGTGAAATCCCTGGGGGCAAAGACTCTCTTCTTTTAACTGTATGGAAACTCATTAGCCCAAATGAAATGCTACTATGAGCAAAGGACAATTTTGAAACTCTGTGAAGTTGCAAATGCTAGGTAGCAAAACCTCTTCCTGTGATGATATGTGCTTTCTTACACAAATGGTCCCCCCAAAAGTTGAGGGACTTTTGCTTTGAGTTCTCCTGCTGAGAATAAATGCATACCGTTGCAAATAAAAGCTGTGACTGAGGCCTTAAAGCTTTACTGTAAGCCAGCCAGACAATAATTCATTTGTACTTGATTTTTCATTAACTCCTTTTTTGCTGTTTAAGGGCATCTTCCCAGGGCTTTTTCTAGCTGTATTAACCCTAAGATCTTTATCTTCCATGTGCTTTTCTTCTATATGAAGGGAAAAAAAATGAAACCACATGAAACCGGGCAATGCACCAGAAAACATTTATGAAATTTCTGCTGAAGTGTTTTGGCATAACTACATAACAATAACATACTATTTTCATTAACTTGAACAAACAAACCCAATAGATTATTAAAAAACAAAACGAAGAAGAAAGTACAGATGCGGTGTAACTTTACAATTTGACAATGCAGAGGACAGATTTACCAGCTTATTTACTGCTTCTCTTGACAAAGGAGAAGAGCTAACCCAAAAGCCATAGGCAGGATCTACAGCAAAGAGTGTGGGGAAAATGCCAGATGATCTAGGTCTCACTGGTGACAGTAAAGCAGCAAGATTCACAGCACTGTTAAGGATATAGCATTTGAAATCTTTGAACTGTCATCTTGTTAAGCTTAATAACCATAAAGGTAATGGAAGCTTAGCAGAGCACTGAGTGCTTCCAAAGTGATAGCAGTGTATTCCTCGTTTATGCTCCTGCAAGCAAGGACTAATAATTGGTCTAGAAGCATTCTTCTCTCATTTCTTTCAGAAAATACATGGTTGCTTAATAGCATAAGAATTATTTTGGTGTCATAAGCACACAAGACCATATGCTCTGTGCAGCATTTGGAGAAACTCACTTGAATGACTGATCAGTCCAAACATCCTCCACTGCTGAGCTGAATTTGAGTCATGTAGGTGGTGTCACACAAATTACTGCCATATGAACAATCTGCCTCAAACATAAGCAAGCTAACTTGGACAGTAGAAGCAGTTCAGCACAAATAATATTGCTGTTCAGGAAGACTACACTATTGTACTTCTAAGGATAAATTCATCCTCAGGGAAAAACTGCAGGCTGATTTATTTTGCAAAGCCCTCTGTGCTATCTTGCCTGTGCTTGGTAACACACAGCTTACTCAGACCATCTCTTTGCAGGAATGCACTGTGGGACATCACAGAAATATCCTAAATGTACATGATCTCCTAGAGAAGGGACATGGCAAACAGGAGGTAGAAGAAAGAATAACAAAGGAAGAAGCATCAGCTCCAGAGAGCTCTGGCCCAAAGAGATGATGAAGAAGGAAGAAGGAGAACTAGGTGTTCAAAACTGTTTAGATGAAGGCTGATGTGCCAATTAAATGACAATCAAACTGTTCAGAGATGTATGCCTCACAGCTGTGGATAAGGGGAGAAAAGGAACCCTGAGGGTTACAGCTCCTCTGCTGTTATGTGAGGGGCAATGTACCCACCTCAACTCTCCCAGTAAATCCTTCTCAGAGTTTTGAAAGACATTTATTTATGCTTGTTCAGAGCATTGGGTCTCATGAGACAATTAAAAAAGTCTTACAGAGGGCTTCTAAAAGTCCTACAGCTATTTCAAATATGAAAGAACAAAGGGTAGGCTGGGATTCAGGGATCTCACAGAGTAAGAAAGCATTCACAGCGAAGGAAGAGCAAGTGGGCTGTGTTTGCTACATTAAAGCAGATTAGTTGTGAAAGAGTGAGGGGTTTTGTGCATTTTTTAATTCTTCTCGTGTGAACTTGTACATCTGTTAGGCATTTGTGTACTAGTTTATAAGTAGTGGTGCTGTTTAAGCTGGTAAGACATACAAATACCCCAAAGGGAACAAGTATGTTAACATATACAACTCTTATGAAACCAGCATTTTCCGTGCTAGGCCAAAGAATTACCATCCTTGTGGCATTTCCATTAATTCAGAATGAATATACATGTTGAAAATATTGTTTTATTTCTCATACAATAGAGATTCTGTCTTCTTTAAAGAGAGATGGTGTTAAGCTCACCATCACGCTTCATTCCAGTGGCTCCTGAGTGAAGTCCTACATCTTATGGAATACCCTGATTTGATCCAATTCCAAGGAATAATTTCCCATTCTTATGCATGGAGGTATTTTGGAAGAAGTTTTTGTTTTTCTTTTAAATGCAGTCCTGCTGTTCCAGCTCGTGTTTTATTTTCCCTATCTGCCCTTTAACTAATTGCTGTGTTGCAGAGCCTGGTGATGCTTGACAAGGAGCTGAAGTGAGCTGACTATTGTGTGAAAGTAAAAAGACTGACAACAGTAGACAATGTAAAAAATGGTAATGAATGAGGGTGAGAGGCAGAAAAAAGCCATGAGCAAACTTAATCACCAAAGTCCAGCACAGTGGGTCCCCTGCCCTCTCCTTTCTAACCCAAAGTGTATGCACTTCACTCAGTGAGCTTTAAGAAAGCCTTGCAATAATGTGAAAGAACAAAACCTGTCCCTTAAAACAGTCATGCCTTAGGCTCCTGAGTAGAGCTCTTGGACTCTAATCCCAGCTATGCAAGCAGAATCCCTGTGCAGGGGCACAGTATCCCCTGCTGTCCCATTAGGGTGCCACATGGACTGTGGCCAGCCATGCCCTCACAGCCCTCATGCTTCACTCAGGGTACAGCTGACTGGGACCCCTGCCTTGGGTTTCTGTATTGCTCTTCACGCCAGTCCCTGGCATGGCATCCTAATGCTCAGCCCCTTGGTGTCTCAAACAGAATTAAAAAACCTTTTCACACAAGTGAGATTCAGAGGCAAGTGTAGGAAGACCTGCCCAGTACTTACAAGCTTTATCAGGACTTGTGCTGGCTGTGGTGGTCTCCCATCCTGAAAGAAGAGCCAGTCAGCTGGCTGTAGAGATGTGCAGAGAAGCTCATCTCCCCTGCTGAGGTTTTTCAACTCTCAGCATTCATTTTGTCACCAACTCAAGACTTCCAAAGGAAAGCCCTGAGCTCCTGCCTTCCTCATTAATGGGAAAAGACAGACATTTCTGCAGAGAGATTTGGCTCACCTGAGGTTGTGATGCATCTGAGCTGAGCTGTTGCCAAAGCCCCCGGAGCCATGGTTTTCCTTCCAACAACTGGCAGGGAACAGGCAGTGTGGACCACAGGCCACAGGGTAATTGGCCCCTGCCAAACGAGCTGGAAGAAAGTGAGAGATTTTGTGATGGAAATTGTTCTGCTTCCCAGCCATTCCCCAACAAAATCAGGCCATCCATGTGGAACATTTTGTCTGTGAGCAGTCAATGAAGAAATATGTCATTGAGTATGTTCTGATTTTGCTTTATTTGCAGCTGTTGTCCTCATATGTAGCTTTTTGAAAATTAATTGGAATACAGACTTATAACTCTGATGTGGCCAGTGGGAGTGAAGAACTTGACTGTCTGACTTGTAGCTGTAACTCTGATAAGGTATCATGAGCCCCTTTTTTTCTATCTGTCTGCTTGTACCATCCCTCATTTTCAGCTGTGGACTAACAGATTTCTGGAAATAGGAGATGCTCATCTTAACCAAAAAAGAGACATCAGAAAGAAACTGGATGAATGCTGAGAAAGGGAGGTTTGTTTTTTAGAAGATGCTTGTGCTTGTCACAGTGGAATTAAGAAATCTTATTCCTCTCAATTGATATATGGCATATTCTTACTCCTCCACATCTGTCTGGATACACGCCTAAGCAGCACACTTTCAAAGTGTCCTTGAGAGTGGCTCATCTTTTGTGCATGAGTTACAGGATGATAAAGTCTCTGTAATAATCATTTATTGTTTCCAATTTCCATCTGTATCCGGGTGTAATGTTCACAGATTCAAAAAGCTGGAACAGGCAGGTATTGGCTAAGTAGCCCACCTGGCTCCACTTATCCCCCTTTCAAATTAGAGGCAATGTAACCCAAAACCTCTATCTTCTGCTTTTTAACATTTCACACAAACTCATTTGGGAAATTTATTGTGACTTTAAAAAGATCTGACTTTTTTATTTGGTGCGTCACACTGCAAGAACAGTACAGTACCTGTTAGCCAGATGGTACAGGAATAACATGCCAAAAGGTACCAGATTTCTTATTTAGAGTCTGCTGTGAAACATGCATATCAGATTCAGGCGATATTAATGAAAAAATAATGCTAGAAAAGTTACGAGCCATTATTCCATACAGAAATGGCATTTTTTCCCTTTTACAAGCAGTCTCGAGTTAAATAAGCTTTGAACTTTCAGATCTTTCTGTTTGTGGGGGTTTGCTTATAACAGTCATGTAGCCAATATGACGACAAGTTTGGAAGAGGCCCAGGTATTTTTAATCAGTGAGACCCTGCTGCAATGTATGAAACAGATTTAAACTGCTTTTGCCTTTACATGAACAAAATTTTCTGTAACTTAATATAAAATCAATGTAACCAACTGACCAAATTCCCAGAAAATTTACTGCTCCTCAGCAGGCTAGGTTGCATTATAATTTTAATTGTCAGTCCTAATATGATCTCACAAGGGTTTTATGAAAACCAGTTTAGTTTTAGAGATTGTAAATGGTGTGGTGGTTCTGTCAGCGTGAGCACTACCAAACTGCTTTACTATCATATCAAAATTAATATCCAGTTTTCTTTCTTGTTGGTATTAAACCAGACCAGATGTTTGCTTTGAGTTTGTAAACCCCTGGTAACAGCGACAAACAGGATGAAAGTTATAGGGGAAAACAAGGCCAGCGCCGGCACTTGGAGCCAGTTGGTTCCCACCCCACTTTGCTCCCTGCTGTGCTCAAATAAGCCATCCCTCCCACAGGGTTGTTTGCTTGCTCGTTCAGTTGTTTGTTTGTTTGGAGGGAATTGGGGTAGAGTAGCTCAACTTCAAATGAAAAACACATCCTAATCTAGCGGGACCTGCATTGGAAATTATGCATCAGAGCATCCTGGCCCTTTTTGAGTCCGATCTGCACTAAAGCCTGGCTGCTGGGGCTGTGCTTCAGTTAGGAGTTTCCAGACTTGCTGACAAAGTCATGCCAGCAGAGCCCTAGCTGTTTCCAAGGATCTACTTGGAAACAGCTTGTTTCAGTCCTCTTGTGTAGTTCTTTTGAGGAACGCTCTCTGCTTTTCTACTTACAAGGGCTTATTTCTTTGGACATGCCATTGGATCCTTTCAGGCCCAGGCAACACCAGGGCTCACCATGTCCTCACCCACTCTGACTTTTCTCCTCTTCACATTCCTGGTGGCAGTCACAAGGGACATCACTGGATGCATGCAGTCATGTCTTCTGGTTGCAGGGTCAGGCTGAACACCAGCTATAAGGAAGATTCCTGCCATGGTCACGGGATCAATAAGAAAAGAAGACAAAGGTGCAGGGAAATTTGAAACTAAGAGCTTTCTCTTTAGGTAGATCTGCTCCAAGAGGCTTGATCCTTTCTCATGTCCCCCTCTCTCAAATAATCCAGCACAACACTTCATGCACCGGTATGTGGATATCTCCAAATTACTGGCACCATTTCTTGCCTCTTTCCTCCCAGGGAAGACCTTTGGCATTCAGACCCCCAGTTCAGAATCACCAACAAGGACCTGACTTCCTGCTGGTGATACTGAGTCCCCTCAAAGCCTCCTTCCACTGAGACTTTCAGCCCTTCATGGGCAGGTCCTCCTCACCATGGGGGCTGACCAGCTCCTCTCAGGTCCTTTCCTTCTCTCTCATGCTCCACACAGATCTGGCTTGTTGGTCTTCAGTAACATTCACCTCCTGAGTGAATTCACCACTGAGGAAGCAGCCTGTTGCAGGTGAGACATGCACCTGAAAGACTGAGAGCTTTAATAGCTACCATAACAAATTAAATGAATGCATAAACCCACTCAATACCTCACTTAATAAAAAGGTTGACTCTAGTGATGGCAGAGGATTGAAAAATAACTGCAAAACCTATCATAGCAGGAGGAAGTATGCAGCACTCCTGATCTCAGCTACCATTAAAGGCTGTGTAGGATGTTCTCACTATGAAACCTGGAAAACTGTAGTTCCTATGATTTTCCTGTTAATTTCAGTAAGGACAAAAACATATCTCTAACTGTGAATTTATAGCGCTTTGCACATTTAAGACAGGCCACTCTAAACATGACCAAAGAAAAAACCAAAAGCTAAAAAGGGTGCCTTTCTAACTTAAAATAATATTGACATAATTTTCTTGGATTTTTGCATTATCTTGAGTAGGCTTTCAAAGCAGAACTGTCAAAATGTTATTAATGAGATGTAAAATGTCTCATATGCTAGCTTTCTTCACATTTCATTGCAAATTTAAAAACAAGGAAAAAAAGAAACCAACAACATAAGTTTAGCTTAAGTGCATTTTTATTTTTCAGCAAAATGGGTCATTGGCGTAGCCTGTGAAAATTTCTTGGTTTGCCATGGTTTGATGAAAATTAGACATATTCCATTAAACTCATGTTATGAATATGCAAAATCATTTGAAACAGAAAGAAAAAAACATATCTGAGCAGACTTTTTGCAACAATATTTAAACTATACAAAACTTCAGTCAGGAGACTTGGAAGACAGATTAATTTCTTTGAGCTATGAGACACAAGGGCAAAGCCCTCAGCTCAAGAAAATTGCTATTGCTTCATGAAACACATTGAAACCATGCTAATGTCAAAGGAATCATGCTGATTGACATCAGATGAGGATTTGGCCCCATTTTGTCTCCTGGGTAAATGAGATTTTTGGTGTTAAAGAGAACATTATTACTCCACAAATGACACAGCACTGTTGCCCTAAACACTAACTTGCTTTTGTAATCTGTTGATTCCCAATGATTCCTTAGTCTAAATCAGGGTAAATAGAACAAAACAGTTTTCTGTTTTCTAAGATTTTGATGTGGTGCTCTTTGTTGGTACTTTGAGTTTGCACAAATTCACCATATCTGCTTGAACGTTGACTCCTGTCTGTAAATGTTGTCTGGTCACCAGCCTGATACCCTTCAATTTTTGTTAGAAAAAATAGATGTATTTTTCAGAAACTTGGTGCTTTAGCAATTTAAGTGTTTACAATTAACAACTACCATCTTCTGCGGAATTCTGCAGTTTCAGCATAGAATAACAAGATGGTTTAAAATAAAAGCAGGGTTTGAAAATCTGTGAAAGGCTGCTGTTATCTTATGTTATTCTGCAAATCCACTTCATCTGCTAGCACCTCACCTGCCCCCAGAGTCCCTAACACTTGGTTCTGCTCTCTAACATTTGCAAAATCATACAGTAAAGTCAAAATGATAAATTATAAACTGACTGTGAAAACTTATTTTCCATGCACTCTGCTAATCCATACTCCAGTAGGGCGGACATTTCTTGGCTGCAGGCAAATGCTGAACTTCAAAGTGTGGCTCAGGTGCTGAGCTGTGTCTTGTGCCTGACAGCAGGCTGCCGACACAGAGGCTGCTATGACCCATATCCCTAGTCATGCCTTGCATGCTTCTCAGGCATCTGGGCCTTAATAACTGTGTAGATCCTTGCTAGAATTTGTCACATTCTAGGCTACGTATGACCCCTGAGCTCTGCAAAATGTATAGCCACACATTGGCCAGAGTAATAAGATACATATGACATACAAAATGTAAGCGGAACATACTCCCTGGAGAGGAAATGGAAAGTAGTATGCCAGGGCCACAATTTTTGTGTGTTCTGCACTTCCAAAGCCTGAGAAAACTGTCCTCAGCATGTTGACAAGCCTCAGGAAAAGCCTTGAACATTAATTAAGGCTGTGCTTGCTGCCTTGCTTTCTACTATCACCTGTTTCAATCCGCCCAACACTTTCCATGCCAATATAACTTTGGTCCCAGGTGCATGATGAAGTCTCGGAAGAGGAAGTGTAAAGGAATTGTGCTTTGCAGCCTTAAAACATTTTAGTTATTCTCTTCCTTACAGCCTTTTTTCCTTTCTGCTGCCTATGAAATTAATTTAGTCCTAACGCCTGTGGCTTTACTGATTCCACGTCACTCCTTCATGTGAACAAAACACTAAGTCCACAACGTCCACCAGAGCTTTTCTGCGTCTTTTCCTTCTTGCAGTTGGATCAGCTACATCAGAATGCAGGCTCTATTCTGTGCCTTATTTCCAGCACACTGTGAAGTCACTGTAGCCCCATTAGCATTCCTACCACTAGGCTACCTGGGTATCTAATCCATAGCAGCATTTTGACGCAATCATTCTCTTTCCAGCATCAACCAAACTTTTCTAGACTTCTGCTTTTTCCATGTAAGCAGCCTGTTGCAACAACCCTCATAACCGGTAGTGAAGTGATAGAAAATATCTTCTAGGGAGAAAGAGATTGAATTGAGAGTGTTAAAGTAAATTGTGTCACTTTAGTTCTGCTAAGGTGGGGAAGAAACCCATGGAGGGCTGCCAGATGTAACACGGGACAGAGAACATACATGGTCTCATCAAGCAGCAGTAAGAGCCCAAGCAAAAGCCACAGAAGTCTAAAAGACACAAAATGCATTGTTATGTGACTAAATCCCCCTTCATTTTCCAATCTAAATTTGATAAACAGATCCACTGAAATTCAGATCAGTTAAGAGAATTTCTGTATTTTCTCTTTGTGGAGACTTTAGCATGTTTGTGATGTGATGACCAGGATCTGTAATATGCAGTAGTACATGAAATGTGCCACCCTGTGAAATACTCTCTAAATATTCGGTCTGGTGGCTTACATTTCTTGAGAAAATATCCATATTTGTTTCTGTTTTCATCTCTTTGTGCACATTTTTAATTTCTGCCTACATAGTTCCAGGCTCTCTAATACATTTCTGTTCCAATATAACTCAAAGTGATAGCCATCAGACGATAGGCATAAATTCATATCATGAATCTACAAGAACAGAAGGTTTACACTAACTTTCTCACTTATCGTTTCAAGCTTCAGGAATGGCTGCCATATGACCAGAAATACCTCATGTATCTCTCTTGGAAGATATAAAATCCACTTCACCTGCAAACAAAATTCTCCACAGCAGTAAGAAATCCACGGCAGTTGCTCCTTTGACATAATATTGTTGTGGTTATCACAGTTAAAGCCACACATTATTAGAATGGGCTTGCATTATTAATATCAACTTGTGGTCACTACCATCCAAAGAAAATTAGTCTTCCAAGAATATATGAAGCAGAACCAATTCCAGCTTGAAAAAACTGCCCTTGAAGTCTTTTGTCCACAGCTTTTTTCATCTGTAGCACATCTCTTATGTTAAAGCCACAGGCAATTCTTTCTCTCAGATGGTTTGTGTATTTCTTTGTGTATGTACTTTAAAAATTATGTTTAAACAAGTTTGCCACAATGAACTCTAGAATGGCCTCTTTGTTCTATTGATTCAAATCCTTTTTCCATTGGCTGAAAGACTGAGGAGAGAGAATATGAGGAATATGAGAAAGGTAATAGCAGGAAGTTCCCAATGTCAGTGTAACAGTCCATGTGTAGAATGAGAGCAGAATCTCAAATCACAGGCAGAAGGTAATTCATCACAATTGCACTACAGAGTATTAAGCATATCAGAGATAGAAGATCTGGATATTTTGTACCTCAACCACAGTACCCTGTATCTGTCAGTTTCCTGTACTTAATGTGATGAATCCTTTTACAATCTAGAATATCTCTTAGAGCAGAGGACCTTTGTGGAATCCTATAAAACAAGTCCTTATTTCCTTCCTCTTTCAGCACACTCTGCTGTGTTCAGTAGTCTGTAATTTCTCATTTGTGCTGACAAACATCCCAGACCTTGATCAGCTGGCAAGAGGCTGCAGGGTTCCATCACACTTCCAATCAGATTGGAAACTTCTGTCTCATCACTCTGATTGCAGCCCAGTTCATGATACACACATTCTGGTTCCCTGAATTCCTCTCGCAGTTCCAATTAAGTATGCTGTAGAATCACGGCATAACAGAATCATAAAATCATTTAGGTTGGAAAATGTCTTTAAGATCAACAAGTCCAGTGATAAACCCATACTGCCAAGTTCACCACTAAACATTGTCCCTGAGCCTACTTGTCTTTTAAATACCTTCGGGGATGATGACTCAGCCACTTCCCTGGGAAGCCTTTTGTCGCTTGACAACGCTTTCCATAAATGTTTCCTAATATCCAATCTAAATGGTCCCTGGTACAACCTGAGGCCATTCCTTCTTGTCCCAAATATCTCAGCTTTGTGTCTCACCTGCCCCTTTCAGCTACTGTTGTTCTCATTCACTTTAGTTTCTGATGTTCTGAGCCTTGTCTCCACACGATCCTTACTCTTTGCCCCATTTGTTTGACTGTCTACAAACGTACAGAAGTGCAATAGCCAGGATACCAAGGCAGTGTGCTCCCAGCTCCTTTCCTACAGCAACAGGAGAAGTGATTGCAATTCCCCTCCTACACATCAATGCAGTGCTGGTATATTGCTTTGGTATATCCATTTCTGTTCCTGTTCACACCATTACTATATACTTTCTAGTAAACAACTTCCTCAGTCTCTGGCTTTTCTTGAAAGAGTCTTTTTTATTCCTATTCCAGAGGATATCAAGAGTCTTTACAGCACTAGACACTTGTCCAAGCAGGAAACAGAAATAAATATTGGAGGCACCAATGAACAGGAAACATTAATTTCCATGGCTCCCCTTCCTAATTTTTACTCTTAGTATACTCCCAATCAATGACAGAGGTACTAAGCTTTGACAAAACTATGTCATCAATGGTTTTGACAGAAATTTTTGGACAAAACCAAATACATTTTAAAAGTTTGATTGTTTTTTTGGGTTTTTTTTGTTTGGTTTTTTTTTTTTTTTTTTTTTTTTTTTTTATTGAGACAGTAGTAAGTACATTCAATTTCTTNTTTAACTGAGACAGTAGTAAGTACATTCAATTTCTTTCTCTTCCCCAACAAATCAAATCTAGAAAAGATCCTCCCTGCTCTGAATTAAGTGTAATAATAAAGAACTTATGACAGGCTGAATAATGATAGACTTAATGTTTCAGAGAGTTGCTGCTACTTTAACTCATGAGTATCATGAAATAAGGTTTAGAAAACTTGTATTAAAGCAAAGTCATATATTCAGCTGAAACTTTAGCAAGAAAATGCATTACAGCAGTGAAATAATCAGTATTCATATATCAATCTGGCTTTAGCTGATCTGACAAATCTTTTAGATAACAAAAACATAAAAACACAGTTTGAAATAGTTTAGAAACACATTATGTTCACTTAATGGCAGATGTGAAACAGTATACTGACACTTTGGGCCTTTTAATACAACCCCTGTAAACCACTAATTAATCTTCTTACCTAAGCAAGGTCACAGGCTTCCAGTGTAAAGGGCTGATGTGCTGAAATGCCTTGAGACTGTTTTATGAAGCTGCCTGAGAGTGCTCTTGTGTTTGTCCATAGTTTTTTCCAGTTCTTTTAACCACTTTCTTCCATAGCCTTGTGTGTGCAAATCCATTAGCATGATTTATTTAATTTTCATTAAAAAATAGGGCAGTCTTTTCCAGTCTTTCACAGGTTAATGCAGATGAAGGAACTGGAGTCTCTCTAATGACCTATATTAGCTGAATTTGAGCTCCTCACAGATTAGGAAAGAAGAGTATTATATGTCTCTTATCCCTCTTAATGCACAAGAACCTCATTTGCCTCTTATTCTTCCATGCCTTTTCTATGTCTCTGTTTCCTGTCTTTTAAAGAATTCTGGACTGCTCAAGAAAATTTTATAAAATCTAAGAGTAAGGGGAGACTTGTATTTCTCTACAAAGGGAAAAAAAAAAATGTAAGTGGATTTGAGAAAGAAAGGAAGAGGAATGATTTTTCCATTCCTCCCCAGTGTCCAAATTCCGATTAGATAAAGGATTATCAAGTGGTGAATGACATCACCCCTCTATCTCCCCAAGAAACCCAAGCAGGCTGAGCATTTTGCAGAACATACCAAGGGGTCAGCTTTCAGTTCAAAAAGGAATATTTGAAAAGAACAAAAAGGAATTTAATCCAAACCACTGCACAAAAAAAGAGTCTTTCAGTGAAAGGATGAGAATATTGAAATTGACAGGGGTGGGGAGAAAACTTGCCAGTTTACTTGATATTTAGAATAATCAAATTGCCATGGATGAAGCCAGAAGAGATCCAAGCCTCCCTTTAGGCCCTGAATGAAGTCCTAATGTAACATTTCCCCATATCAGCACATCCTGGTTCCCTGGTGGAGGAGAAATGTCCAGGCAACTTCACCAGCCTGAATCTTTACAGGGGTAGGCTTTGTTTCTGGCCTGGAGCAACATTGGGTGTTTGCTCTCCAACTGACCTCCCCAGACAACCAAAAGTCAAACATCCCCTCAGCTGGGGAGGGCTGAATCCAGTCTAAATCAGCGGAGTCTCTCCCATTCCAGAAAACCTTGGGCTAAGCAGTTAGGATAGGTCTTTCAGCAGAGCCAAAGAACTGGCTTTTAGTTTTGTAGTTTCAATCCTATTTCAAAATTTAAACTGATAACCCACCATATTAATTTAAAAATAAATCCTTCTGCCTCACTTAATCATGTCTCTAAAGATACTTTGGCCAGATCCACAGTGTCCTGGTGTCCTTTCCAGAGGGAAGGCCAGCTGTTTCACCTCCTTGGTTTCATTCTCCAGGCATTCCCAGAGGCCATACAACCAGCACAGCTGTCTCTTGGTGTACCTTTTGGATACCAGTTATGCTCTGATGAGCCCCAGCTTCTCAGAGGCTCAGATAGCCAGACAGATTTGGGGCAGATTTAGCACTGATTTAAGAACAGGTTGAACTTGCCTTCAACATGGTGTCCAGGCCACAAAGGTGGATTGGGGCCAAATTGCCCTCATGCTGAGTTGAGTGCAGCAAATTCTTGGATCTTAATAATATTTAATTTTTTTTCTTTCTTTCAAGCTGACCTGTCCTGTTTTGCTTCCTTCTTCCAGTTTTTCAAAATCATATTTCTTTTTGTATATCTGCCTTTGTCTTTTTCTTCCTTAATTTTTGTTTCCAATAATAGGCTTTTTAATGTTCCCTTCATTGTTCCCGACCTTGTTTTACTGACTCATACTTTGCCATAAATTATAACTTTTTTTTTTTTTCTTTTTGGGCTGCATTTCCCCCTAAATACAATCCTTTCTGATAGCAACACTTTCCCCCGCCCAAATCCCTTAAATGACGTAACATCCTTTTGAGAAATTTTGACCCAGGTGTGATGTCTTATCTGCTGCCATTAAATAGATGTTTGGTTTTGACATGATGACTCACCAGTGTGTTTTAAATAGACCTGATTTTAGGGTGGAATTTAGCTCCATTGGCAAAGGCAGGGACACATTGTCTTTCTTCCTACCACTCTTTTTTTATACCATTTAAGACTATGATAAATGCTTTTTCTCCCTTTGCTATTTTAAGGAATTAAGGTCCTGGACATGTGTCTTTCCTCTGTATGCTTGATTTTATTAGGTAACATTGAGATGATGAGATGGTTATGAAAAAACAAAAACAACCTTCCCCAACAGCTCACAAAAGAAAACCCTTATGGTTTTATTGTCCTGTCAAGGATTTATTGTCAAATTCCATTTCAGCAATTCCAGACATCATGATTAAAAAGTGTTTGTGGGCTCAGAAAACTGTCCCATTGCTATTTTGAGTCAATAGCTAGCTATAAATGTTCTTTGATAAGAATACCAAGAGGACATGAAGAAGTGGTGCTGATATTTGTTACAGCATTGTGCACACCAGATGAATCTTATCCTACCAGCCTAGAGAGTAGACAGGGCTCATTTCCCAGCAGGCTGGATTATGACTGAGCAAAAATGTCAATGAATCAATGAGTAATCAATGCACCTTCATGGAATATCAAACTAATGCTCTTTCCTGACTGATCAGTGCTTCTAATGTTTTTAACAAGTTCTGTTCTTTCACTCCAGTTTCACCTATTTGCAGTGAAAATCACTCACCTAACCTCTTTGGACATCTCTTTTAAAATGAGATGGCTCAAATCCTAGATGGTTTTTTTCTCTTCATTGATTATAGGGAGAGTTCAAACTGGTAGCCCAGATGTGGCAGTGGGGGTAGACTAGATAGTCTTTAAAGGTACCTTCCAATCCAAACCGTTTCATAATTCTGTGATACAAGTTTTTACACTGTTGCTCTGCATGTGGCCAGATGAATCTTATCCAGACCTTAATCTTATCTTATCCTTTTTGTTTTATGCTTAGCATTTTGCCATTTCCATTGAAAAAATGAGAGAGAAAATTTCAGGAGGCCACAGAATATTAGAACTAAATAATTTTTGCAACATCAAAAGCAATGGGCATGTTTTAGTGGCAAACCCACTTCACCAGCACACTGATAATATTCTGAATTACTTCATTGGCTCAATGCCATTTAAACAGTAATGGTAGCATATGATCATAGTGCTTTAGTTTCATTCCTTAGAGCTTTAGGTTATAGAGATAACTTGCCTAAATAAACAGAGGAACTGTTTGCCTTAGCTTCACATTAAACACCTGTGTCAAAGTTCCTCACTGAAGACGTTTGGATGCTGATTTTAATGTTTTAATATCAACAGTTTTAACTGTTTTTAACAAAAAATCTGATGTATCATACATCATTATATTGATGCAAGCAGAGATTATTTTGAGGATTATATCTAAAACCAGGCAGTAAAAAAACAAAATTTAGATGTATTAACAGCTTGGTTTTACACATCTGGATCCCCCAGAGCAGAATACAGGACCAGAATGGTGGCTGAGCCAGCGTACATTGTCAGTCTCATGTCAATGTTCATTACAAATTCATGCCACTAATACGAAACTTTGGTTCCTTCTGGCAGCATGGGTGAGCTGTAATTTCTGCTTCATGTCCATCCATTAGGTATTCACAGCTCTAAGACCCCTCTCTAAGTGAGTCCCTCTGGTCTTTCATTCAAATAAGAGAATAGTCCTAATGGCAAGGAGGAGGAAGAAGAGGAAGGTGCAATTCTCTCTCCATGTTGCTCTTATATTCCCAATTTTTTTCTGTAGTGATAATCCAGGACTCCAGCTGCCATACCATGATCTGGGTGATTCAGGCTCAGCTCCCAGGACTTCAGATCGTGGATAAGATATGCACAGAAAAAAACACTCTGGGGAGGAGGAGGAACTGGAAGCCAGCATTTCTTTTTCCAGTTAGTACAGCTGGGTTATGGAGTAATGGTTTTTCTCTGGTCCAACAAAGTTTAAATTTTTCTGGCACAGCTTCTGAGGTTCAGCAGAGGGAAGGACAAGTGCCAGAACTGTCTGGTAGCTAGATGACTTTCCTGGGAGACACACGAATTACTGAAAGCAGGGATCAGTGCTTGGCCTAATGGTCTGAATGCTAGGGAAGTGTGGGGGGTGGGACAGAACCTTCCACTGGCTGAGTTTTAAAAAAAACCTGGTTGCTGTAGATGAATTTTAGCTGAACCCAGTTCTGTCGGAATAAGTCATAGACAAAGGTCCCTGATCAAGGAAAGCCTTTAATGCATTTGTAAGCAACAGTTGCATTGCTCTTTCATGATGGGAGCAGTCAGGGTGTGTTTTGGCATGGCTGAGGGCACCTGAGGAGTCTTTAACTAGAGGAGAATGATACATAGTTTTCTCTTAAGAGCAGGTGTGTGAGGTGTTTAAAGTTGCTCCTAACATGAAGATGGGGGTCCAGTGGAGCTGAATAAACCAGCTAGTCCCAACAAACAGCAGGGTGACAACCAGCCTGCTGTGTAAAACCTCAGCAGGTCCCTGTGGGCATCATTAGACATCCTTGTACCTTAAAAATCTTGTCCCTGATGCCTTCTACTTTCTGTTAGAGGGCAACCTAGGCCAGCAGTTCTCCAGGGGCTGGGACCACATGGGGTGTGCTGGGGTGGAAAGGCAGAGCCTGGCCCATCCTTCCATCCCAGTCAGAAGTGGGGCAGTGCAGGGCACCAGGGCAGCCCCAGCCCCTGGCATCAGGCACTCCCTGGGGATGAGCTGAGGCCACACCAGGACACATGGGTGGGTCCAGCTTGGTGGGACTCCATCACCAGGCAGGGGAGCTGGAGACCAGCCCTGCTGTGACACTGGTGGGGCAGGAGCCAAGTGTCCCAGGAGGCTGGTGTGGTGTCCTTGCCATGGGCAGTGTGCAGAGTACCCCAGGGGGCTGGGCAGGGACAGTCAGGGCTGCCAGTGCCTCAGGGCCCAAACACTTGCATGCAGTGGCCAGTCCAAAGGTAGGCAGGCTTTATATGCCTGCTGCTGTACTGCCAGCCATGCCCTGTGTTTGCCCACCCTCTTGCCTTAGCCACCCTGGGCAAAGCCTTGCCTGCATGACTTCTGTGTCTGCCTTGCCTCCACATGGGCTTGGATTTCACTGTGGATGCTTATTTACAAAACACTTGCCACCAAATCCAGCTTATTTATGCAACCTGAGCACTGTTTGGGCCAGAGGGCGACCATCTCAGCTGCCAGGATACTGATTTAAACATCCCTGAAAGGAGACCTGGCATCCTATTTGGATGCAAGTATTAATTACCTCTTTACAGGTAACAAAACCCTGACCATATCAAGTGACAAACTGACCCACAACCCTCTTAATGAAAACACCCTGCTCCACAAGCAGAGGTGCCTGGGGGCCTGGGTTCCCTGGAGCAGTCAGCCACTGCATGATGGTTTGCAGCTGTTTATGGTGACTCTGGCTGTGGGTGGTTTAACACTCATGAGGGCACACCACATGGTGAACTCAGACTCTCAACATGACATAATTGCTGTGTTCAGACAAAATAAACACCTCAGAAACATAAACAAAGATGTTTATTGCAAATAAAAAATCATATTCACATAATTAAATCTTATGAATTATGAAGAGGTCATTTTTCAAGTTGTGGAGCATCCATGTGCACAAGGGCTGCTGTTTCCATCAGAACAGCTGCCTGGGACATGCACGTATTTATCTGAATGTGCCAAGCCAAATCTCAAGCCTTCTGTCTAGAAAGGTCTTGATTTGACTGGTGACATCATTCTGATACTTTCACTTATTTCATTTTCTCCCGATCTGGCAGTACAGGGTCATAGAAAACACCAAACCAAGAATCTGGAAAACAAAGATATTTCTGGTATTACTTGGCAGTTCTGGAAATCCCAGGATAGAACTGATACACAATGGGAATATTTTGTTTGCAAATGTCTTGGATTTACATGCAGGCTAAATCTGCTATGCAGATTTTTTTCCAATGTGGCTCTTACAGAGTATGACTTCAGTATAGAGACATTTTAATGAAGCTGGTATGTGCCACAGGTAAGACTGCAGACACTGTGGAGAAGTTTCATTTGTTTAAAGATGGATTGCCTCTATGGATGAGGAACCCCATACCTCAGGGTGTTTAAAATGCAGTTGTTAACTGTAATGGAGCGGCAATTACTGAGAAGTTCAAGGAATTTGGACAAAAAATCAAGCATTTTCTTTTCTGATAAATTTAGAGGAAAGTTCACTGTGTATTCTAAGGGTCATCTCCTTTTGAAATCTCTCTTCTCTTCTAGTGTCCCTCTCTTTTGTGTAACCGTGTGGGTGAAGTGTATGTACACAGGTATACACGTGTGTAAACTGCATACAGGGTTCCCTCTATACATGTACCTCACTGTTGTGAGCTGCCAAGGATCATGCAACAAGTATTTTATATTTATCAGTAACGGACTTGGGTTAGAAACAATAGTGAGTGCACTGAAGAAGCTGTTACTTGAAATAAAGAATACGGTGGGATCACCTTCTGTACTGGGAATTACTGGGTAAAATTCCATGAACTGTGGCAGATGGCTGGTGAGATCAGATTGGAAAGCTTCCTTCTGGATTTAAAACTAACCAGTCTGTGAAGGTGTTCCACAAAAATGGAAAGCACCCAACTGACACCCCTGAAGCCATGAACACTGGCATACTTTATTTACTTAAGACAGAGACAGAGAAGAGCATATTTAACACAGAGCTAAGACAAAGGGATGGAGTCACTACTGGAATGAACTGACAGGGCTTCCCTGACATACCATGCCCACATCTGCACTTGCACCCACATGAAACTGAGCCCTTCTTATCTGTATAATTTTCACCAGTAGGGTGAGCTGAAAGCAGCAACAGCCCACAAGTGGTATAATGAAGCAGGTGGAGGGGGGAAGAGCACTATTTTTTATTTGGGATTTTCTGGAGCAGAGGGGTGGTTAAGCAAGTGGCCACTTGCTTGTATTAATATTGAAAGGCTGGAGTTTATATTTTTATCAAGCATAAATAGCCATCTGACAGTCTATGCTGAGTCTCATATTATTATGAGACATTTATTAGAAGAAAATGTTTATTCATGTTTTCTTCTAATCCTTTTATGACTGGGACAGGCAGCCACCACAGAAAATGCCAGGTGGAAACAGGAAAGAATGATGGCCAATGAACTAAAGGCTACAACTCACATAACTGCAGTAACTAGAGCAAAGTGACTTATAATTTGCCTCAGGGATACAGAAGCAATTTTATACTTCTATTATATTTTTAAGGCCATTTAATATTGGTGTATTTCACCTATTTTCCCCTCAAAGTAAACATATGGGTGAGAGATCTGACCCCCCACATATAGCTCCTTAAATACCACAAAGCCTATGCTAAGAAGTTGGTGGCCTGTCCTCTTCCAGTGCTGCAGCTACATAATTCTTCCCCACTTAGTACTATTTTCCTGGAAACACAATTTTGAGTTGGGGCTCTTGCCCACTCTTCTACCACAAGGAGCAATCCTCTGCCAATGATGTTAAGAAGTTTTTGCTTTGAAAAACAGACTGAACTTTCCACAGCAATCTTTGTCATTTCTTTTTTTCCCTCAAACATTCATTGGCGGAGGATGAGGGTGGAGGAAAAACAAGGAGGAAGAGTGAAAAGAAGAAAAATGGCTGAAGAAAGCATCATGATGAAATCCCATTTCTTTATCATTTTCTTGTGTTCAAATCAAAATCAACTAGCTGGCTGAATAGCCTCACTTCTTTTCCTCCTCTCTTCAGAGAAAATCTTGCATGTTATTCTTCAGTGTATGGTAAGGAAATTAAAATTAACAGTTCACATACTCTGTGTTTTGTTACACAAAGGAATATATGGAGCATCATACGTTTGCACTCAAACATGTTCATGCATGACCATGATGCTTAATTTTAATGCCTCGGAACTATAATTTTGTACCAAAACTTCTCAATTATATGTCCTTTAGGGGCTAAGTTTTCTTAGGAGATGACTTTTTCCTCAAGCAAAGATGAGAAAGAGGAGGAAAAGTCCAGCTATTCTTCCTCACGTCTTCTGGTGCTGTTTATTCACACACCTCTCTGTACACAGGGCTCAGTGTTAAGGCACAGCCTGGCTTCAGGACTGGCAATTTTTTTGAAGAAAATGTCCCATGTGATATACAGGCAGCAGGGTGGTCTGATTCCACCTGAAATTTGCAGCTCAGCAGCCATATACTGTTTATATGGAATAACAGTAAGGTTATAGCT
This sequence comes from Rhipidura dahli, assembly GCA_013399225.1. Classification (NCBI taxonomy): domain Eukaryota; kingdom Metazoa; phylum Chordata; class Aves; order Passeriformes; family Rhipiduridae; genus Rhipidura; species Rhipidura dahli. The sequence continues at coordinate 1,954,758 of VXAC01001162.1, forward strand.
AAGGTGAGAGGTGGTTTTCCCTTGTCTATTAATTGAGCAAGCCATGTGTTTTAATCCCATTCCCAATGTATTTCCAAGTAGAACTTATTTCCTGTCAGCTACTAAATATTTTAACAGTGTACACTGGTACCTCAATAACAGCCAGTCCAAAGGAGATCCCCATAATTATGACCAGATTGTCTTTTAATATGTTCCCAATAACTTCTGCACAAGGCTGAAAAATAAAACAAAATTATTAATTATAGGTAAACAATATTATCCTATGGTTATATAGGAATGAATCTTCTAAAATAACTCTCTCAAACTCTCTCTCTTTAACTCTGTGCTAAAGAAAGGCTATTTGAATTTACCCTGGCTTGTTGCTAACCAACACAAAAAGCACATGTACTTTATGCTCAGAAAAAGTCTTTGCCTTCCCAAGCATGGAGATTTAGTAGCTGACCATAAAAAGTTACTGTTTCAAAGGAAGATATACAACTGTAGTGCCTAATGTTTGTATAATTTTCAGTTAACAAGGAAAGAAGTGTTTTTTCTTACTGTCACTTGATAATCACTCATCACTAGGAAAGAGCCAATGCAGCCCTGACCAGATCTGAAAGGGAACTTCAGTTTCCCACCAATCATCTTTGGATTTGAAACTTCAAGGTTTATTATTAGACTTGGGATTAACTAAAAATATTTGGTTATAAAACCTAGCCTACAAATTAACTTTGTCAAATGTTTGGTGGTCTTAGGCTGGGGCTGGAAGAAAGAGAGTGATCAGCATGGCTTCTTGAGGGGAAAATTGTGCTTGTTGAACTTGATTTCCTTCTGTGACAGGGTAACCCACCTAGCTGATCTTGGAAAGCCGGTAGATGTAATCTTTTTGGACTTCTGCAAAGATTTTGATGCTGTCTCACAGTATCCTTCTGGACAAAATGTCCAGCATACAGCTCAATAACCATGTTATGCCAAGGGTGAGCAATTGGCTCGTGGGTCAGGCACAAAGAGTTATAGTAAGTGGGGTAACCTCTGGCTGGAGTCTGGTTAGTAGAGGGATTCTGCAGAGCTCCATCCCCAGTCCAATCTCTTCAACATATTCCTTTAACAACCTGGATGCAGGACTCAAACAGCACTAAACTAGGAGTAGCTGTTGACTCCCTTAAGGGCAGAGAGGCCCTAGAGAGAGAGTTCAGCAAAACAGAAGGTTGGGCAACCACCCATATGGATTTTTACAAGGTCAAGTGCCAGATTTTGCAACCCTGGTTATGTTGGGGTTAGACTGGGGAATGAGATGATGGAGAGCAGTGCCACGGGAATAGGACCTGGGGATATTGATCAGTGGCAAGCTGAACATGAATCAGCAGTGCCCTGGCAGCCAGGAGGGTCAGCTGTGTCCTGGGGGGCATCAAGCACAGCATCACCAGCCAGGCAAGGGAGGGGATTGTCCTGCTCTGCTCTGCACTGAAGCAGCCTCACCTCCAGTGCTGGGGCAGCTTTGGGTGCCACAATGTATGAAAGATTTAAACCTGTTAGAGATTGTCCAAAGGAGCACCATGAGGACATGGCCTTCAGGGGAGCCATAGGAGGAGTGGCTGAGGGCACTTGCTCTATTCAACCTGTAGGAGAAGAGACTGAGGGGAAGCCTCATCCGGGTCTTCAGCATCCTCCTGAGGGCAAGGAGAGGGGCAGGTATTGATTTCTTCACTCTCATTAACAGTGACAGGACTCAAGAAAGTGTCATGAAGCTGAGTCAGGGGAGGTTTAGACTGGATATTAGGAAAAGGTTCTTCACCCAGAGGGTGGCTGGGCACTGAACAGGCTCCCCAGGGAAGTGGCCACAGCACCAAACCTGAAAGAGTTCAAGAAGTGTTTGGATAATGCTCTTGGGCACATGGTGTGATTCTTGGGGCTATCCTGTGCAGGGCCAGGAACTGGATTCAATGATCCTGATGGGCCCCTTCCATCTTGGCTTATTCTACGATTCTACAACTGAAGTTCTGTGCATAGCTGCTCTCCTATTGAATATATGCCTACATCTGTTATTACAGTGACTACCTCTTCTCCAGGCACTGACAATTCTCCTTCTGCAAACTGGAGGGAAAGCCAAGTACCGCTTAAATCTATCAAAATTACATTACTGTTACAACACCATGACTGTCTTCTCCCCAAATATTCCCCCAAAAGTTGTATTTTTCCACTGTATTTCCTCTCTCACAATAAACACATGGGTCTTCTAGTTCTTCTAAAAAACCTCTCATTTAAGCTGATTCATAACTGTACTGAATTTCAAATCTTTTTTCCCATATCAGAAGAGTTGGATGTCTCTACCAGCACCTCACACCACCATGAAATCTGTGTGTTCATATGAGTGATATCCTGCACCTGCAGTAATTTCACAGATGGCTTCTCATGTGTCCTTTGAGGGCTTTCCTGAGGCTAAAAAGACATTAAAGTGTGGCCAAAACAGCCTCTTTGTATACATCTTATTTCCAGATTGGGTTATGGCATCCTCTACTTAACCAGACTGTTTCTTTGCTTCAAAATAGTATTTGCTTCTGTGGACCACATGGGGAGGAACTTATTGCTCGGGCAGGACCTGATTAAGGACCTGTGCAATTAGAGAATTATACAACCAGAATGGACATTTGCTAAAATCTGCTTGGCTCTAGGTGCATACTAGCAAACTTTGCACCACATGCATTCTAAAACTTCAATTATTTTGTTCTATTCAATTATTTTGTGCATTTCTTTTTTCTTATTTTTTTTTCATACCCATAGAGTCCAGATTTCCTCATCAAGAGACAGGCAAATCATGAAACTTATTAATTGAGATCTCTACTGTCTACTAGTTGGTACTCTTCTGAGTGTGCTTTCTTGTTGCCTGTCACCAGATATTTTGTCTTATTATTATATTAATTGTTTTAAGATTTTCAAAAGGCTGTAGTATTAAGAAATCACTCTTTGACTCTTCTGCCATGAATCCTACAGCATGCAAGGTTTCTTTCCAGCAGGTCCTACAGAATGAGTGTGGTTTTTTTATTAAAGTATTATAAAACCCAAAAGGTCTTACACTTAATGTATTTGATTTTCAATATACCTTGGCATTTTGAAAGTTTTTAAGTCAACATATGTACTACCACAATGAGCCTGAGTGGGAACATTACCTTCTGAGAGAGGAATGAGGGCCAAATGGTAGCTGGTGTGCAACTCTGACCCAGAGGCATACCCTGACCCCAAAGTCATAATAATTTTCAACAGTAACTGTGCAGATTTGCTAAGGGCCTAAACTGGAAGCATCTCAGGAAGAGGAAGGAGCAGAGTTACGAACAGTCATTTCTTAACAGATGGCACAGGGGTAATTCTGGCTAACAAAGAGAACACAAAACCTTCCCTTTTCAGAGAGATGCAGAACTGCTGACTATGCCAGTCACCAAAGATAACCTTGGGTTAAAACTTGGCTCTTTGGAAAGAAGTGTAAATATTTTTCTCACCTTTTTGTAGATGTATCTGTCTTTATATAAGGTGCAGATGTCTGAACTAGAGGGCTTCTCTACTTCACACTGACAGTTTTTTGAGGAAGGGTCATTAAAATTTTTTCCCCAGTCTTCAGGTCCTTTCTGCAATCCACAGCATTGGTTCTGCAAGAGGAGTAAATGAGGAGAAGAGTTTAAAAATAGGTGATTTTCAGTTTGAAGAGAGTAGGTGAGGGAGCTGAGAGAAACAACAAAAACAAAATTCTCTTTCATCTTTTTTCCATGTGGAAGTTGTCCCAAATTGGTATGTCTCAAACACCCTTTACATTTCCATACCACTTATAAGAATGTAAATGCACAAGCCTAAAACAAAACAAAACAAAAAAATAGAAGAAGAGATAGAGGGAAAAATACCAGATTTCCAGATTTTTAGTATAAAGTGCTCAATAAACATACTATAAAGCTACTAATTAGCAGTGCCAGGATAGAACTGGAACACTGGGTATAGTATTTTTTGAGAATCAAGGCTTCTTTCTCTAGGTTATACTTGCAGAAGTTAAGTTGCAACCTCTAGTAACATCCGCATTTCACATCTTGAAAAGCCAGGCTGGAAATGTAAAATTCAGGCACATAAAACTCCAAAATGTAGAAAAATAACCTCTTTGAATTATGGTTATCCCTTTAAATTAGAAATGGACTGAGGAGACCAGGGCTCCATTTGGGGTTTGTGAAACCTAAACCAGGTGCAGTTTCACTTCACATTCAACTGTATTGAAGCCACTAAAGCTCAGGGGTGCAAAGTTGGGTTTGAGGTTCTCCCTCTATTAAAAAGCAGCTGGAAATGTTCACGTAATTTTGTACAAAAGCAAAGGCTGTGGGACATAATATACCAGTCCTGGCACATTTAAAAATTAATGCCGTAATTATGGGATTTTTCATTTTGCTCATCTCTCCGGAGAGTTGCTTGTTATATCAGAAGAAATAAGCTGTCTCAGAAGCAGAGGACAAAGCTGGAGGTGGAATGGGGAAGGAGAAGTGGAAGTAACATAAGACACTTAAATATTGTTCCTTGTTTCATTTTCTTTCATACAGCAGTCTTTAAAAGCATAAAAATTAACTTTAAGTCTATCCATCGAAGTCATCACCCATTAGGGACTAAAAAAACCAGAAGAGCAGGCATTCTGTCAATGTACAGGCTCAGGTACTTGTGGGAGGGAAAGGGGTGTATTCTGTCAATGATACCAACGAGATTCAAGGGAATTCTCTCTGTGATACCATGGAACGAGCTCACACAAAGGGTCTGCCATCTGGTGTCGTGCAGGTTGGAGGCTCCAGGAAAAGTAGAAACACAACAAAAACAAACTTCTTGTCATATTTCCTTCCCCCTTCTCACACTGTAAAGCATGGCATTTAATGACTTTATAGCAGTAGGATATTCCAAATTAAATACACTCATGATGTTTTCCTCATCCCTGGGGTAATCTTTCCTTAAAAGTCCTGGAGAGTTCTTGTTTGGGATATGGTGAAGGATCAGCGTTCCTTCAGAAGGAAAATCTGTAAGAAAGGACCATGCAGTCCTCCCATGAAAGAGCTTAGCTAACCATCAGTCTTACTTGCACATGTTATGTCCTTGCTTCATTGCTCTTACAGACAACACTATTGCACAAAGAAATCTTCACAGGGAAACCATGTCTTATCAAGAGAACAGAAGCCCCTTCTGTGGTGTTTCAACTCGCCTTTAAGTCAAACTCTTCCCCATCCCCAGGGAATGAAATTCAAGTCTATGGCAGAGTAGTCTTAAAATGAAGCAGAGACAGATACCAGAGACAGCAACAACCCCATTTTTTTACTGTTGAATTACCTCTTTCTGGAACTTCTGGAATATGTCCTGAAACTCTTTGTCTTCTGCTGCAGTGCTTTGCAGTGCCTCCACATTTGGCCTTAGAGTAACGTTAAGGGCTAATTCCACCTGCAAGTTAAAATAAATTATTAATTTTTTGGGAAGAAACAAAACTATATGAAGGCATCAATGAAAATCTAGAATAATACTGTACCTGAGATTTGTACACTGCTCCTAAAATACCTCCTGTGACCTGAAGAATCACGATCAGAAGCAGTCCAATGAAAAACTGGGAAGAAAACAGAAGGGATAGAAAACTATATTGCTTTTGACCAAAGTGATATAATTTCTTCTAAGTTAACATTTATCTTTCATGTGCTTGAATAACCATGCAGGTAGAATAACGTTCCAGTCAGATCTGCTCCAATTATTTCTTCTTTGATAATGAGAAAAAGTGGTGCTCAAGACAGAGTGTGCTCAGCTGGTGATCAAAACAAGGTGCACACCAGAATAGTGGCATGGTAACAGTGTGCAGGTGGGAATTAGGCAGAAGGACAAGGACGACATTCTAGGTGGACCAGCAAAGGGAGCAATGGGAACTTATAAAATTAAATAATATAGATAATGGGGGAAAGTTGATAGAGGGAACTTTGATGATGGCTGGATGGAAAAAAAGCTAGTGACATGCCCAGGTCTCTCTGGACCCTGTCTTCTTGCTGATGAGACCAACCATCATTTTTACTGCAATACAATTCAGAAGGGGCCCAAACTCGAGGTAAGCAATGAAAACACAGGATGATAATCATGCTTTTGGTGAAATTAAAAGGTTCCCATCCTCATTTGATAGTACTTGTGAGGACCCTATCCATCAAATGAAGCTGTGGCCTGTTAAAGGTAGACAAATGAGGTTTTTTCCTACCAACATCAGCATGCACCGGCTCTCCCTTACAGCACCGCAACACCCCAGGAACCCAAGGACCATAATGATGGAGCCCACGGCTATCAGTAGATTAGCTCCTGCAAGCATGCTGCTGTCTATCCCCTGAAAAGAGAGGGAAAAAAAATCTTTTAGCTACAAGAAGATCCTCCTAAAAACATCTGTATTACCCAAAACAAGATAATTATTTTGTAACTGATAAATATACTGAGTAACGACTCTGAACAAATTCCGATCATAAATAAACAAAGCTCTAATGCTCCCTTCTCAAATGTTTTGGTGGAGAGCTTTGTAAAATGTGGTTTTTCACAACCTTTGTTTCTGCACAAGATGAAAATCAATTTTACAGTGTAAATGAATAAATTAAGATCTTCTGTCTTTAAAGTGGCTTTCAGTTGGTTTTCAGTCAATGAATCTTTGCCTTTTACTGGAAAAAGGAGAATTGATTATCTCAAAACCTCTCCTACATTAACAAAATGTTAAAGAAAAAAATCTCTGTTTGTCATTAGAAGGCCAGGAACACATTCTGTGGCTGTTCCTGAGAGAACACTTCTCAGAGCGATGCTGGATATATTAGAGAAATAGATGTATTTTCCAAGGCAGATTTCTTTCCTTTTTTCTTTTTCTTTTTTTTTTTTTTCCCCAGGCTTGCTCTCTAATATTACCTTCAGAAATGAGAACTTTATTTTGATGTGTGGGACATTCAACTAAACAATTTGTATACCTCAATATTATTAAATATCAAATTATTCACTTCCCACAGGACTGACTAAGGCCAAAGGCCAAAATAGAGAAAAAATGTTCAAAGAATATTTTCCAGTGTGACTGGTGCCAAGATTAGCAAAAATGTCTGGAAGTTGTCACATTTATCTTCTGATGGAAATTGCAAAGGTATATAGACAAGTATAATTTGAAGAATGTGTTGTTTTTTTTCCTTTCCAAGTTGGACTGAACCTCCTGCTATTTATTCTTAGAAAGCTCTATTCATCTACAGCCAAATCCTTATGCTCTGCTCAGTTATTACTAAGGTGAAACATACATTAGTTTTGAATGGGAACTTTGCCTGCCTTGAGGCAATAATGTGAGAAAATGCTTTCAGTTTTTGTCCTGACTCTTAATTCCAGGCTTTTGGGGAGCACTAAGTGTCTCTTCAGGAAAGCAGTTTGTTGCACATTTAAATATTATTTTCTGAATAGAAAATCTCTCAAAAATTAAGATACAGGAGTGGTTGTGGTCGTCCAAGCTCCATTGTATCATTTGAGCCATCATACTACAGATTGTCAGCTACCAAGTATGGCAGTTTTAGCTTCTAGTAAAAGGCTGATTGAAGAGTGAAAGTTGTGATTCTTCTTCTTCCACAGAAGAGGATGGCAGAGCTCTTCACCATGATCTAATTTACCCAATGACACAGTGTCATCTTGAGCTGAGTTTGCTTGCATCCATGCTCTGCCAGACATGGAACATCTGGGACTGGCTAAAGGAAACAGTGCCATCAGCCAAATGGCAGGAAATGTACAAAGCACTCTTCTTGCCTCCACTATCTTTTTATTTCCAGGTGGGAAAATACTGGCTTAAAAATTATTGTTCTTAACCAACAGACCGTGCTAGAGCAACAGGGGACTTATCTGAAGAATTGCAACTTGATCTATACTAAAGGCTCAATCTGAAAGCTGGAAAAAAATGTTTCTATGTCACACCTGGCCGTTTTTTCACTTCTATGGACAAAAAAAGTCTTTTTGAAAATAGAAGTATGCAAATCAAGCTTTCAAATTAATTTGCATTTCTATGGCCCAAATTCATTTGAAGAAATGTACTGCTTAAACCTTAGAGTCAGTACCATTGGGTACACACTGGGCAAAAGGGCCTGCAGGACAATGGGGTCTTTGCAACAACATGACCAACCTCTGCTGTATGTCTGCAAGATTAAGGCCTCCTCAAAACTGTATTTTCCCTAGCTTTTCAGAAAAGAAAAGTCATAATATACAAAGTAATTTAATAACCCATACAAAAATCCAGGAGGGCAATTAAGGGTCTTTCTTCTACCCTCCTCCAGGAGGACTTTTAGGACATTGTAATCCTATAGATTCTTGTGTATCTAAGACTCTTTATATATAAATATGAGGGGAAAAGTCCTCCAGGAGGACTTTTAGGACATTGTAATCCTATAGATTCTTGTGTATCTAAGACTCTTTATATATAAATATGAGGGGAAAAGGATAAGGTGTTTTTAAGGAGCTGTTGAAAATTGAAGGGAAAAATCCCTTCTCCCTTTCAAAGTTCTAGTTATTAGGGAAATAAGAATTCTGTTATTGAAGATAGTGAGAAAGATAAAATATTTCCTAAAAATATACAGAGTAACCCTAGGAATAAATACAACTATACTATTCTAATATGGAAAAACATTGAAAAGTCTATGAGCTGCATGGCTCCACATTATTTTCTCTAACACCAAAATCATTCACAAAACCATAATTATTTTTCAATAGAGGTGAGAGACACATTTTCAAACAGAAATGTGTGCATCTTCATGAAACTACATTAAAAACACTTGCAGCTACTTCTCATAGTCACCTATTTCTGCTTTCATCAATCCCTTTATCTGACTACCTGCACCATGATGTTTAATACTAACATCATAAAATGCATTCTTCTTCACCCACACAAATCACCTCAACAAAAACACAGCAAATTTGTGGAAATGAAGATGGGAAATTAAAGTGTATGCAGTAGTTTCCACATTTTACATGGTGCTGGTATGACTGCATGCATTTACCTGCTGAGCACCGCTCACACGTATCCATATAGAGACTCCCAGAATAATGGAACCACACAACTGTGGGAGAAAACAAAGACAATTTAGAAGGGTCAGCAACATTTTACTAACATTCAGTATCCAAATTGCACCATATGCTGTCCAAACTTCTGAAATCATTTGTTTGGCAAAGCAAAAGAAACATGAATTGCTGGAGCAGAGAATATTGATCTGTTTCCAGGAAAATTCATAAGTGTAGTTAAATCTTCAGGTATGCACCAAATCCCTGATGACTGGGGATGTTGTACAGCGGACTATGCATTTTCATTATGATTTATACATGTGTTTGGGAAGCACACAGAAATTCTGCAGGTGAGAGAGTGATATAAATTGCTATTGTATGTGTAAAACATGTCTGTAAAGAATGTTTTTTCTTGTATAATGGAAACATGAGATTTGATAAGGGTTTTTTACGTATATGTTGTTTCTAGATTTATTCAGGACACATATCTGGAGACGTTCTCTATGGAAAAGCTCTCAGGAAAAGTTCTAAATAAATTCTTTCTGCTGTTTCAAATGCAGCAATATCTGGCCATCTCCAATCCTTAGAACAGTCCTGATAAAATGTCTAGAGTAATTGTTTCTGTTGTATTTTTGCAGAAAACAGCCAAGTACAACTTGGTCTTGTACATGTGAATGTTTGACCAGGATGATGTGCCTTAAAATGTTGAAGTCAGGGAAGATGAATCCTAGGTCCAGACATATTCCATCACCCCTAATGGTGTTCCTATTTCATCAATCATTGAGGTAACATTCCCCTGTGTGCCAGTCACTCTATTCCTAACCTTGGTGCTGATTATTCTTGCACAGACTTTCTCTTTATTAAGTGTTGGACATAAGTAACCAAGAGGCTACTCAGGTGTAAGGTTTGTGCCTACTGAGATGACTGGTAGGAAAGAGACATCACTGAGGACCAGGGACTAATTAGATTTAGAATTATCTCCATCTGCCATTAGTACTTGAGTCATAAATGGCCCTGAAATGTTGTTATGAATTTCCCTTGAAGACTGGGAACATTGAAATTAAAATAGTTATTTTTATATTGTTTAGATCTTGTTTCTTTAAAAATACTTTCCCCACAGAAGTTTTCATATAATATTCAGCACCAAAGACATTAATGACCTCAGCAGATTATTGAATATGGAATAGAGCCAGCACTCAAACATGGGTACCACACATTTTCCTGCCTCAAGTAAAGTTCCTGTAAGTACATTTTAAACATGAAAAGGAAGGTTGTACAATCAATGACAACATGTTATCAGATTTAACTAGAACTCCCCACTGAAACCTTTTGAATCCTGCTGAATCTGCCTAGAAACTGATGGTATCATATGACTGTACATTTCAGTCTTGTTCAGCAGCACTGTGTGAGTGATGTGGCTATTCACTAGATAACATGGGCTTGCTAATGTGAAAATTTCCACTGAAGCATCCACTGCTACAAATCCAAAGAGAGTTTGTCACACTGTCTTTTTTGTTACATAGCACCTCCCATAAAAATACAGCAGAGAAGTAGAAGCAAATTTAGCTAAGTGTACAGGAACTCATCAATAAGATGGGAATACTACACTATTCCCTCCACATGAAAATAGAAACATCATTTATAAATCAAAATTTTAGTAAAACATGCACATATTTTAATTTTCAAAACAAAGTTTTTAGGTTGATAAAAAATGCTCTATTTCAGTAAAATCTTAATGGTTTGTTTCTGTTTGATTTCATAATATACAAAGTGTACAAAAACACACAAAGAAAAGTTTTGAAATAGCAAATAAAAATGGTCTGTTCCCAAAGAGTCCAAATCGAAAGTGTCAAGTTTGCTGGAATACTCCATCTTAATTTTTAAGTTTTCTTAAAATCAAGTTTGAATTAAATAAACTTTCATTTCAGGAAATTCCATTTTTCATGAACCGCCAGTGTTTTCCAATGGAATAAAATGAGCTTCTTTGAAAATGTCTTCACCCATTTTCCCAAAACTAGATGGCTATGGAATTTTTTCCTTAACTCTTGATAAAGAATCAGTGATCTTATCTCAGTCTCATAAACTGAACAGCAACAGTACTGCTTCCATCAAATTTGGCCAGTCCTCCTCAAGCTTTCAATTTTGGTGTGATGAGGAAATACAGCCTAGTTAGTTAAGTCAATATCACCTCAGATGAGCCTGACATTGTGCTGAACAAACAGTATGTTAAGATTCTGCGATTCTCATACACAAAAATACCAAATTTATGCGGAATTTCCTCCACTGGCAGACCCTCTTCAAACATTCAGTTCGAGGATATCAGAAGGAACTTTTACAAGGTTGCTTCTGTTAAAGAAAACATTTGACTCAAACACTTCCTTGAGACACCTGAAATTACAGCTCTAGGAATGTCCTAGACAGAGAATGTGGTCTCTGTCTCAGCAAACCTGCTGAGCATGTGCTGCTACTGCAGGGACTGAGATGTTCACATTTAGGCTCAGGGAAGGGGCCACTTTGTCTGTAGATGGAACTGCAAGTCTGGTATTAACAACTGATGGAAGATGCTGTGTCACTAGCTGTGTTGCTTCGCACTGGTGTCAGACATCAGTATTCAGTGAAAAGAAGAGGTAGTTTTTCACAATCATGCACATTTTGTATGATGTGGAGTAGCAGAGGTTGACATAATGAGGACAGCAGGTGAGACTGGATATCCTGCAAACTCCAAAGAAGGGAAATAAAAAAAATCTGGCATATGTGTTAGTTTTAATGCACAAAACTGACAAGGGTTAATTTAAGGACTTTTAGAAACTCCACATAGGCACCCAGTTCCAAAGCACAGGTCTTCAAAAGCCCATAGTCAGCTATTTTTCACCAAACTGGGAAGATGAAAAACTCCATTTGTGTGCTGGAGCCCAGCATGGGGCTCATGGGTATGGAGATGCCCAGGGGACATGCATCATGAAGCCATAGTCGATTTGCAGAGATATCTTAGGCTATTCCAGGGCTTGCCCTCTTAGTGATGCTGCATGAGCTGTTAGAAAAAGTAATCAGAAGGCCAGGAACACCATTCCTGAATCTTCTAAAGAGGGGACACTCCCTGATAGATTGCAAAGGGCATAAAATGAAAGGACACCAGGTAAATATGCAACTGTCATCCTTATCTATTAAGATTAATGTCACTTTCATTTCCCACGACGAGTAATTTTCCACTTGTCAACTGCCTTGCGCACTAGAGAAAGCAGCTGTGGGACAAGTGGCTGAAAAGTTCTCTCTGTTCCCTCTACCTTACTATTGAATTTTAATGATTTACAGGAAGTAGAGACAGGACTGTGAACCAAAAAATTCAGTTTTGTTATATTTCTGTCAGCCCATACATCTGTTCTTCCCAGTCTTGATCGTGCTAAGCTTAACATTTTCCTAAAAATAATTAACTATAGCTGCATTCCTGTCCTTCTCTGTTTCATTCTTCCCTATCTTAATGGTGCTAAACACCTTCCTTTAAAACAGTTAACTGCAGTTGCATTCCTGTTCTCTGTTCCATCCAGGCAGTCACATGCACAGTGAATGTTCTCAGTGTTTGCTTACTCAGAATACAGTATGGGTTTTCCAACTTTGATATAAAGATAGGAAGTTTGTTCCACACGTGCTTGTTTCAAGGTGCCCCCAGGATCCCACCCTTTTTTTTTTCCTGGGAAATCCATACTGTCCCTGGAGGCACGGGACATTATTCCCGTGTTCATTCTAGAAGTAGTTTGGAGTTTTTTGATGCCAGTCTGAGACATTTGCCCATTTTAGCTTACAGTAAACACAGATGAATGTGAACAGGTGTGCTGGTTTCGGCTGGGGTAATTTTGTTCACGGTGGCTGGTACAGGGCTGTGTTTTGGATTTCTGCTGAACACAGGGTTGATAATATAGAGAAGGTTTTGCTATTGCTGAGCAGGTCTTACATCAAGCTTTCTTTCTCCTTTCATATTGCCACTCTGGTGAGGAGACTGGGGGTGCATAGGAAGTTGGGAGGAGACACACACCCCGGACAGGAGACCCCAACTGACCACAGGGTGTCCAGACCATTTGACATCATGCTCAGTAGATAAATCCAGGAGGAAGAAGGAGGAAGGCAGAGGATGTTTGTGTTCACAAGTTAAGATTTCACTTTATGGGGCCCTGCCCTCCCAGAGATAGCTGAACACCTGTCTGCCTGTGTGAAGCAGGGAATTAATTCCTTGGGCTTTTGCCTTCCCTATTAAACTGTCTTTATGTCAACTCCTGAATTTTCCAGCTTTTGTGCCCCCAATTCTCTCCCCGATCCTGCTGGTGGGGGAGTGAGTGAGCATCTGTGTGGTACTTGGTTTCTGTTTGGGGTCAAACCATAAAAACAGGAAAAGCTTCCTGAGGGACAGGAATTCAAATTCAGAAACTTACAGATTCTTGTAAGTATTGTTGCATAAAAACTTCAACACAAATATCAAAAATCTTCAATCTGCCTTGATAGAAGTGGAGGAAGAAACTGGGGGAGACAGTCCAAACCATCGCTGGTCTGTCAGGAATTTCTTTGTGAGGTCCATAAGCAGTCAAAGAATTTGGTCTAGCCACAGATTTTCCAAGGCTACTGTTTGTGGTCCCTTTTGAATGGTATCACCTTTTCACTTGAAAAAAATCCCTTGAGGCAAAGCCCATAATGTGGCTAGCAGTTCCGCTTCTGGTTTCAGTGAACCCCTGGTGAACCTGACAAAGCTCTCTCAGGAAATCTGACAGTGAGGTTGAACCATGAGAGAAATGTTCTTTAACTCAAACCCTTCCAGAGCTTCCAGGGCCTGAAATTCTTGCAACCCAGATGAGATGTGATGAATAGACAGATATGGTTCCAATAACACCCAGAAATCTGCCTGCTGTGCTGTGCTGTATCGGCCTTGGTACAGCTGTGGCAGTGCTGCCAGCTCACACATTCTTACAAACATTTACTTTCCACCATCAGAAACTAGTTATGCACCGAATGTAAAGCAAAGAACCACAAAGAAGGATCTGAAAACTGTTTATCAATTAGGAGGCTAAAAGTTCAAATGAATTTTTCATATTTTCTGATGCAACTATATATTCAGGATCTTGCATGCAAACAACAGCAATAAAAGGACGAGAACTGTGCATTGTTATCGGAGAGTCTGTTATCTTCTGACTGAGATAAGTGATGTCCCTTGATATGAGGGGCACAAAATGAGCAGGGAGACAGACCTGTGGTTTGTCTACTTTTGAATGCAGAGGGAAAGGTGTTTAGATGAAAAAAGACAAAGGGAAGGTCAAAAGTTAAATATATTCTCCCCTCCCCAATTTAGAATTGTATTCTGGTTCCACTTATGCTCTATTTTCCTTACAATTCCTTTAACTACAGCATTCAGATAATGGGGAACACATTTCATACATCACTAATAACAGTTTAAACACTAACTTACCCAAAATAAAAAGTTGAAGATGAACATGGAGTACTTAATGCAGCTGCTTACACCCGCCATTTTCGACAAGCTGAGACAAAAATGAGTGCTGCAAAAGAAGCTGTCCCAGGAGTTTGACCTTGATATAAAAGTTGTCCTTGTGTCTTCAGAAAATCTCTCAAACCATGTCAAATACACTGTGCTCTGTTACTGAAAGCAAAAATTATGACCAAGTCATCCACAATTGCTTAAATAGTTGCTTTACCACAGGTAAACATTAACCAAGCTTTGGGGAAGCACTACAAGTTGTTATCACCACAGGCTCTTACTGTGTCTTGTGATTTGTACTTCTCTGTAATAATTCTATTACTTGTCCTACGCCTCAAAAGTAAATAATGAAGCAAAAGTTATAGTTTTGACAAGTGATCATAAAACTATTTTACAGATCTGCTTTTAAGAGGCAGTTGAAATTATTGCATTTCTTTATGTTGTAGAGTCTACTCTTTTTTCACTGCCTTGTGTTCACTGCCAGCATTCATTCAGTTGTGTTCACACTTCCACTTCAGATGTTCAACTGGCATAAAGGGATGGGTCTGCTTTATCCTAGCAGAGGAGGGGTAAGGAATCTGCCAACATTTTCTCCCTCTGAGTATCTACTTCAGATCCTTTCCCTCTTCCTCACCAAGTTAGGACCCCAGGAACCATTGTGGTGCACAAAACGTTCTACTGTGCAGGTTTCCAGAAGTGTTTTGAACCCCAGCATGGCAATCCTAGCTCTGGCATTAGATGAAGGATACCTCTCAGCAATGGGAACTAGACTCATTCCAGAAGGCAAGACAATAAGCCTGTTTCATTGGCTTTGGGTTTTGTCTTGTTTGTTTTCTTCTGTGTCCAACTAGGAATCCTGGGGTGAAAATTAAGGTATTTTTGTCTTTTTTTTTCTGTCAGCCTATTTTCTGAAGAAGCCCCATAGAGCAGTGCTTGTAGGAATGAGGGTGAGACACAGGTTTCTCTGAGTTTGTCATAACCATGACCAAACCATGCCCAAACCCAGTTTTCAGTCTTCAATGTCAATTCCTGTTCCTCGGTTCTGCTTTTTGTATTGGAAAAAGAAATGGGAAGTGTGAGTATATAACACACCTATAGATGGTGACAAAAAGATGTAACTCATAATCTGACTTCTGTAGGATCCACCGAAAAAATCACCAGTGCTCTACATTTAAAAGAACTTCCTCCAGCTGCTCTCTTAACTAGCTTTCCCATTTTCAGGAGTGGATCTCTACCTGCCTCTGACTTTCTGTGCCCCTTTCTGGACTCATACTCTTCATTATAACTCTAGCATGCCAACTGTCTGACTACCTTATTTCAAGTATTCACCCTAATTCTGAGAATGTTCCTAAAAATAATTGCTCTCGTGACATACAGATTTTGTAAGGATTGGGAGAAACAGCTGTGTGGTATGGTTTAGGTCTAACACACACCACAAATAAGCAAATTGAGAAATGTGGATGACTTTATGGAGGGATGCCGTAGCCACAGAGGAATAATGAGAAAAGTTTAAATGGGCATATAAAAATGTATGAAAAGGACAATGAAACCTTGTAAGGGAATCACAGATGATACAGGATTTGAACAGATAAGTCTGCAATCAGACCATATAATTGCAATAAAATAAGTTTATTATAAGTGGAGCACAGAAATGACATTCTGTACCACAAACTACACTGCTGTAAATCTCCACACAGAGTAGATGCTGATTAAGGAAGGCTTGAGCTGTGGCACTGTTGGCCAGGAGGTGCTTAGCCCAGGCATTCAGTCAGAGATGTCTGAGGGAAAAAATGCTGGGGCAATAATAATATGGGAGGCGAGCATGAACATTCCCACTGGCCCTTCAAAAAAGGACAGTGAGAAAGGACCTTTCACATGCAAATGCCCAGAATTTCTGCTGTTTCTTGGTTTTGGTGGGTTTTGGGGAGGTTTCTTGGCACAGGTTGGGGGTTTGGGGTTTTTTAGGGTTTTTTTGGGGGGGGTTGGTTTTTCTAATAAGCCTATTGAACATAACCACAAGCAAGTTCTGGTAAGATCCCAGTTCACAACGTGGTAAATTACAGCTGCTGAACAGAAACTCAATATCTATTTGATCTGACTTTGCTACAATCCTGCATCTTTCATATCTATATTTAATAGTACCTAAAGTAAAAATATGCCATCTAAGTTTAGAAGCAAACAAGCAGTTTACAATAGGTGACAGATTTTCAGCTTAAACCTTCCATATGATTGCCTATTTCTTATTTCCTGGCTACACAGTGCTTTTTTATGCCTTGGAGAAGGGAAAAGCTACAGTTATAGCAGGGATTACATTCTTAGTTGTACCTACAAGTACAAAGGTCATGCAGATAACTGCAGAGGCTTATGAATCACAGGAATGGCATGAGGAATTTTGCTGCTATTTGTCTGCATATGAAATTGCTTCCACTACCCCTCCACTAACTGTTCAGAGAATCAGCTATACCCTACCAATAACAAAGCCTGTGCCACAAAATGCTCAAAAGCTTTTCCCAGCAAAGAATCTGTGAAAACCCCTTTACTTACTGCTCCTCTACAGATTAGACAAGGAGGGTTATTAGTGCAGAGCCTGGGTGCAGCACAGGGTGGGAGCCTCTGACACAACACACACAGCTCCCTCCATGACAAGGGAGCTCTGACAACATGCTCACACAAGAAACTGGAAAGAGAGAGGTGTATTTTGGCAAAAAAAGAATAAGCCAGTACATCTGTAATGAACCTGGATGAACCAAAGCTTCTCCCCTTTGACACATCCCAAGCAGTTACAGTTGGTTTTACAACGTTTTTATCTTCTTTCACCTCTGAACCTTCCTCACTTTGAGTCTTTTTCGTCATATTTTATAACTACCCTTTTCTCTTGTGAGGTTCCTCCACAAGGGCAGGCTGTGACCAAAGCCCCATATCAGATGATTCACTGCACATCCAGTCCTACATTCAGGTTCAGACTTGAAAACCTGGTTTGTGCTGGATAGCAATGAAGTTCTTCAATAGTGGGGTGTGAATAGTCGAGAATAAAAGGATTTTTGCCTATCAGAATTTCTGCTCAGTTCAATGATAAATGCACAACACAGAAGATGAAAAATAATTATATTCAGAGTGGAGCTTGAAGCTTCAAAGGGATAAGTAGATCTCAGGATCTGCTGAATATGAAGAGCCAGCTTATATTAGATGTGCAGAGAGGGATTTCAGGCTGTCACTGCATTTGTCTTTCAGCCAAAGGGATACATCACCTCTTGCAAATTCACTTGTTGCTCTGAGGTCTCTACTCAATACAAGTTTCTGCATTTTCTGATTAAACTCCTGTCTAAACAGAAGTGAAAATTATAAAAGCTTTTTCGTGCTTTCACAGTAAGTTGCTTACCCATAATGCCAGGTGAAGCAAACGTTGAGTACCATTAGCCTTGCCAGCATTTCAACCCTCACCTAAATGGGGTGTGCTGCCTAACAAAGGCATGTTTGCAGTGCAAACAGTAGGACAAACACCTTCAAAGCAGTGCAAAATTTTAGTATCTGTTCTTGTCCTTGACCGTACTTGCAATGCGAGGTCTGACTAAGCTTGTCCTTAGCCTACTGCAACTCAAATTTTGAGTTACAACCTTAGCAATTAGATCTTATCACAATATTATAAAAGCTTGTAATACTTCAACTGTAAAACTGAAGAATACTCCTATGTCTGATTCTTAGCAAAATACTACAATGTCCTAACAGATCTTATTTTTGATATGTGGCACATGACAGCTGAGTTTTACTCAAATCCCACAGTCAAACAATTACAAGATTGCCTGCCCTCATTTTAAACTATCCTTTGATTTAAGCCTTGAGATGAAGGATGACAATGGAAAACATGACAAAAATATACCCCAAAACTCCAAAGGCTGAATAAAAAGTAGAAGAAAGAAGACAGCAGTATTGCATTTAATCATGCTTCTTAAACCATTTTCATGATTTTAGGTAGGTGATTTGTGATTTACAATACTATGAGTACCTAAACTATTTGGAAACTTCCACATCGCACAGGGTTTAGATAATTATGGTTGATACTGCAATTGACCACATGAAAACAGTATGAGTGTTTTCAACCAAGTTTTAGGCTTGTGTACAGTTGCCTGTATCAGCTGCCTAGCCTGCCCTCACAGCTTCTTCCAAGGAGTGGAGACTGCTGAGGAGTGATTAAGCTTATCCTAAAGTAAGCCTGAAAACAGGACAGGTGAACTGTGCCCTTGAACTGCCTATTTCTTGCCTCTGACCAAAAAGTGAGTCCACGAATCTGAAGACATTTGAGATGGATTCCACACTGGAGTTTCCTCAATGGGACAGCAACTCTGTCCCACAGCAGTTGTCTTTTGCTCTTGAAGTGCTCTAAAGGAAGAGCCTGTGTCTTTCTCTTATAGAACTTCTTTGTTCTGTTAAAGTGATGCAAAAAGGGGGGAAAAAAGACTACAGGAGATGAGCATCTGTCTTAGTTATGTTACACTGTGGGCATGTCTGCAGGAGTTTTGCCATGAGATGGATTTGCCCTGACCCAAAGTTGTGTATCTGCTGTAGCAAGGTGTGTAGCCCAAAGCTGCAAGGCCATCCTTTCAGAGGCACTGCCTGACTACAGCTCAGCAGTGCTCTGACCCCAGCCCCAGCCCAGTTACAGCTCAGAACAAGCTGCAATCCACCCAGAAAGCTGTCTGGTGTAACCTCTACCAAATACTGCTACTGACTTTCTTCCTTTCTTGTCCTCGGTTCCACCACACCCTGAACTGTTACAACGATGAGCAGAGTTGTGTCTCAGAACAGAATCTGAAGTCTCTCCATTTCCTATGGGCTACAAAAGTGAACTGGGCTCCTGTTAGTGTCCTACAGGGAGCTGATTTCTTGCCTGTTAGGGCTTTTACTTTCAGTTTTAAATAATAGGTGCTTGTAGCTGTTAGCAATTTAAACACTTCTATCATGATGACTCTGTTCTTCTGCACTCCAGCCAAGAGATATGCAAACTATTTATATAAAAGTTATAGCCCAAAATAAGTTGGTGAGCAACCCAGCTCACAAGAGGCAGTGGCCCGATCATCAAAACAAACCTGGATGTCCAGGACACGTCCACACACACAGGAGCAGGCAAATCCTATTGTGTGCCTTGCCAGCCCCAGCTCTGGGCTGGGAAATGTTTAGCTGGGTTACTCTGGTGCCCTCCTCTCCTCAGAGGCCTAGAGAAAGGCAGTGTGGATGTATAATACCCCTCATACCAAAGCAGACCCAGAGGGCACAGGCATTTCTGTGGACCAGGTGAGTTTGTTGGCCATCAGGGTGCTGGTCAGAGGTGTGTCATACCTTTCCTCTGACCACACTTTTCACATTAGCCATGTAAATCTTGTCCCAGGGAGAGAGTTTAAATGGGGATATGTCTTCACAAAAAGTTCCTATTCTGACAAAAGTTTCATCAGAAAAGCCCCATCCAGCTCTGTGCTAAACTCCTACCCAGTCTCTCCATGGCCTGGCGCCAACAACACTCATATGTTCCTGTTTTAGCAAGGTCTAGTGTCTCAAACACTCTCACTTCCCCTAAAGTAACAACTCTTCCAGAAAACAAACTTCAAGCAGTCTGTGATCTGCTCTCCCTCCCAAAGGGAGCAGCCTTCTCTTCCCATACAAGACCGGTTTTCTTCTGAGCCTTTCATCTGAAAACTCTCTGAAATACGTATCTTTAAGCTTTGAGTGATACTTGGCTAGTATTAAAATAAAATAAGTCCCTAAGTATGAATAAACTCACATACCTAATCCACATATTTCTCTTTACACCCTCCCTGCCTCTCCAGACCTTCTTGTTTACTGCTAGCTTTCTTGGCTGCTTTACATAATTTAGCTCATTTTTGTACTTCATGAACTAAGCTCTTCATTTATGTCAGAACTTATGTCAGGGATTTCCTATTTCCCAGCACCTGGTCAGGATTCATTTAAACTGTATGTCTCCAAGTTTAAAATCTTTTGGTGGTTTCAAATTTAATTCATCATGGATTAACATGATAATCGGTGTCAGCAAGGGCTTCTCTACCTAGCCTGTAGGTATATTGTTAAGTCTAACTTTGTCAAAAAAAAAAGAGCTTGCTAAAGAACCCATACTGAAAAGGTTTCTGGTAGGTTTGTATTATGTAGGCAGGGCTCCATGTAGAGGAACTGTGACTAACATAAGGGGTGGTATTATTGACCCCTGGCATTTTCAGCATATCTTGAAATTGGTTGTGTCATAAGGTACAGGTTTCTGTGAAGAAAGATGCCTTAAAAATGCAGAGAACAGCCTGTGTCAATGAAGAATCAAAAGGTTCCATATGCATCTTTAGAATATTGCCTTCTTTTTCAAGCAGGAGGGAGCTGATCTAGGAGTGTTTTTCCTGGAGAAGACATGCATATTTCATATTCAGGTCTAAACACCAGGAAAGAATTCTAGTGTTGTTTATGCCTTTGTAAAGCAAAAGAAATTTCTAAGGCAAGTCACTGTGAAAGAAAATTTGAAATAATATATCTAACTATTCTCCTGCCGTATTTTTTTCCAAGGAAAATTAATAAACCTGTTAGAGAAATGTGACACTTTCTCTCTCAATTTTCCCTGCTGCCCTCCAGCCATGGGTGGGAAGTGTCCTGATGATATGAGGCCCAGACAGGTATATAGTCATTTTGTGATCCAAAACCAGATACTTACTGGTTAGAAAATGAGAACAAGGTCATTCTGTTGTTGTTTTATAGACAAGAGTTATGCGACTATAATTATATTATTCCCTATAAAGATGCTTTCTTAATGCTTTATATGAAAATTCTACATAATACAGGCAGGCAGGCAATGTGGCCACCAGTTATGTTTAGAATTAGTACACAGGAAGTCCATAACATCTGCCATGAAATTTTGCTCGAAAAATGCAGATTTGATATTTATTTTGACAAGTGCATTTCTTCTGTTTCAGGATAATATGACACTCAATCCCCTCTTTCAGTGAGGCATACCTCTGTTTGGCAAAGTAAGTAAATACTAAACACATAAAAAGATGTATAAACTAATACAAGTAAGCAAGCTTTAGCTTTCAGCATTATTAATTCCTTAAGTTTCATTTGAGGTAAAGCATCCATGCTCTGAAAGTTGAATGGGAGCTTTTTTTTTCCTATGGTTGCTGTAGACAAAGTGATGCTATCAAAATAACGCAGCACAGCAAGTGAGCTACAGGCTTCACAAACCCCTGGAACTCAGAGATCCTCTGGGAGTATTCTGCCAGATGTGTATGGGCTTTTCACAGTACAGAGAGGAGTTTCCATCAACCCTCATCTGCTCACTGACCTTCACAATTCCACTGACATTAAACTCTGCTTCTCTGCAGCACTTTGTGGGCACTGGGGTCTTTTCTGATTCAGATACTTGTATTGCTTTTTCAGTTTAATCCCATCACACACAAAACTCACATTTCTACCCCCGAGTGCTGTTTTTCACAAAACTTGAATATGAAAATTCTGTCATTTGCAGACTATAAACATTTGTTGAAAAAACTCCTATTTCAATTTCCATTCATCTTTGTCCCACAAGTGCTATTCATTTATCCCCTCTATACACAAAAAGACTCTTTTCTTTCCAAGTGTTTTTTTTTCTTTTGTAGCTGAAAGGACAGGAAGAGTATTACTGAAAACTTTACAGTAACTACCAAATAGCAGAGTTAGAGATTTTACCTACTGGCAGTGATCCAGATTTATAACTTGCACATGTGCAATTTACATTTGCACTAAAAACTAATTTCCTTCTGAAGCCATTGAAGAAAGATGCTGTAAAGAACCTGTTCCTCCTCAGAAAAGCTAAGAAGCCCATGCTGAGGGACTACTGGCCTCTCAAGCTTGTAATCAGAGCTGAGAGTGGTGAACTTTCCTTTCAGAGGGATCTCAGAACCATCCAGCACTAAGCTTCAAACATTAACCACTACTGTAAAAATAGTTCCTCTTTTTTCATCCTTCATAAATTGTCTGAGATTACCTCCCTCTGATCAGACAAACACATGGAACTGGGATAGTCCTGGCTGCTGCATAAAGATGGGTCTCTTCAGTGCTACAAGAGGTGTCCAAGACCTTCCTTTACTGAGATAGAAAAAAAAATATATATACATGCTGGAATAATCCTGGGGCTTTTGCAGCTGTAAGAGTTCTTAGAGGTCATCTCAGGCTTTTGTAGGTCATGATGTGTTTCATCACTTGCTCTCTGATCCCCTTGACTCACTGTATGACAAACACTACAATACCACAAGGGAGGAGCTTCTGAAGATGAGCCTTTGATTGATGCCATCCCAAAGCTCTGCACAGTTGGTTTTAGATGTGACTGAAAATTTCAAATCCTTCTCTGTCAGGGCCAGGCAAGACAAGCTTTAGGGAACTACTCTGCTGCAGAGTATCTGTCCTGGGTGGATGCTGAAATAGCAGAGACCTTTCTGTCAGTTAGAGAGTTAATGCAACAAAAGCCAAAATTCAGTTAGTATACTCCTTACTTTATGTTATCTGAGTTGCTGTAAGAAGTACTTACCCCTTTGAAGGTACTTGGCCAAAGACAAATCTTGAGCAACCATGTTTATATACATGGCATGAGCCAGAGGAACTTACAGCAAGGGTGAACTAAAAGAAATTCAAATGATGAAACCTTAGTTTTAATTTAAAATACAATCTTTTTCACAGACAACATTTAAAATAGAAGTGAGAATACTGAAAGGAAAGGGACAAAATCTCACAACTAAAAGTCAAACAGAATTGTTTTCATGTCATACCTCCTTGGAATACAGTTGCTGCAGTTAAGATAATAATAGACGCTCTTCCATTAAGCTGTAGGCTTCCCATCAGCTTAAAGCTAGGCTTTGTGTCTTCTCTTTGCTAAACCATTTACTCTCCCAAAGTGAAGAATTTCTTCCTTTGTTGTGTCCATAGATGAGATTAACAAGCACATGCACTTTATACACTTCACTAATCCTTGTGATGATTCATGTGCATGGGGGTCAGACTCTAATCCAAGTCAGACCTCTAAAAATGCTTGACCTCCAGATGTCTGTGCTGACTGCTGGAGCTAAGAGCAGAGTTTGGATGCATTGTCTTTCTTTTCACAGCACCACAGTACAGACTAATCATATTCAAACTACCCTTACAAAAGACATACTTAACAGTGTGCTGACGATACCTAAAAAGAAAGGACATTTAGGCAAGGATTTTGATTTTGGCTTTAGTTCAAAATCTGGTATCAAAGCAATTTTTCTTTTGAATGAGTGTTTGGGTACTAAAAGTAAGGCAGAACCACATTGCTGCACACAATAAGTTTGTTGCTAAAGATGTCAGCCACAGTGGGAGCATCCTCCAGGGCACACCCTGTTGGGTGCTCCAGGGTGCCCGAGACCCCTAGAACAGGTGTCAGGGAAATACTACAGCCAAACAGAAATGTTGCAAGAGAAGAATAACCATGATTCTAATCACTATTTAACTATGCTTGGATTTAGCTCCATTCTTGGGTTTTGAGGTGCACAGTTCTTCATGAGTCAAATTTATTCACATGTCTGAAAGGCTTTTTCTCCTGTCCTTTGACGCAATCACACAGAATTCAGATGTCTGCTTGCATCTGAGTACTGCTATGTTGGTTGATTTAGTCTTACTGCTGCACTACTCCAGATTTATTCTGTGACAGCTACCCAGAACACCCTATCATGAGGATATTTTTTTCCATACTTTTAAATACGATCCCTTTCATTTAATGGCAGACACTTAAAAGTTAGTTTTCTAACCTGATGGTGTTCCATCCTAAGAATATAAAACATGTGAGATGGCTTACTGTTGGCAAGAATATACTTTTTTTTAGAGATAAATTCTTTAGACTGAATCTAAAGGGTTATCTCAGATTATATGCCAAATTTAAGAAGCTAATATTAAAGGAAATAGGTATTACACTAAGAGCTTTCTATCTGTGCAAGAATTTAAATGTTGTGCATTACACAAATCATACTATAAACCAAAGTCTGCTGGCTTTACTCAGAGATAAGATATTTAGATATATAGATATAGCTATATACTATATATATAAGATATATAGCTTATAGATAAGGTGTTTTGAATCCTGTTGGATTACTTAGAAAGTATTTACTCATCTCATAAAGTCTGTTAATCATGTGCATAAAAGATCATATTTTTACCTGGTATAAATGGGAATGAGTTCGATGATGTTAAAATTGGTCTTAGTAGCAGAGGAAACATACCACAGGCCATTAACTCTTGAAAATATTGAAAAGGAGTTCATCAGATCAGAATAGATGCAGGAAGTTTAATATCTTCCACAGTGATCCATCTGATGTATTTCCTCATAAAACCTATCAATGATGGCAAAAAAAAAGAAAAAAATGATGAAGGTCAAAAGCTCTTCTCTCAAGCCATCTGCATTGCAGTTTCAACAGAGGTTGCTGTTGAATGTGGTGGATTCTACTTCACTTAAAGCACTTAAATTAAATCTGGATACCTTTCTGAAAAGATGTGCTATAGATCAAAGAGAGACATTGTGCCTGGAGCAAAAAGGAATGAGTAGGTTTCTATGGGCTGTATTACATTAAATTTCAGAATAGATGATCTTAATGCTCTCTCCTCACCTGAACATATGAATCCAGTCTCATTTAGCTAGATTGTACGTCACTGACACAACTATGATGATTTCATGAACTATAAAAATATAATTTTTAATTTAAGAAATTGGCCTTTGAGCTCAGTGAGTACTTTTGAGTCACATAAGGCATACTCTTGTTAGTGCAGATATCATAATATATCCTTTTTTATTATCTTCCATTTTAGCAGTTTGTTTTCTTCGCTTCCTCTGCTCCTGTTGCTATTCTGGTTAGGAATGTTCTTCTAATTTCCATTCTAAACTTGCACATGGCCAATTTACATTTATATACTTGATTTCTCTTTTGTTACAACTACATCTTATAGCCTGAATAGTTATTTTCTTTCTGTAACACTTTTATGAACTGGAAGACTGCTTTGTCCAAAAGATGCCACATTTTCCTAGTTTCTCCCCACAGGATGGTGAACCTTACCCTGTCTCTGCATCACTTCCATTTGAGTTCATCTTTGCTGAATAAGGGACCTCTACAAAGGATATGGAAATCCAGATGAGGTCTGGACAATAGCAATAGCCATCCCTCTTTCTACATGTAATTGCTCTCCTGACCAGAGCTGTCTTTCTTGTCTGTATCACAGCAATAGTACACACTTATCCTGGTAAATTATGTGCCCAAATTCCCATCCTCAGATTTTACCCAATTAGTTTCTGGTTTATGACACAAGGTTTTTTTCTTATCACTATCCAAGCTAAATACCTGGCATTGCATTTTGCAGAAATTCATCCCATTCTAGTCCTCCAGACCTCAGGCCATTCAGCTTTTTCTCTGTATCCTAATTGTTCATATCTTGATCATCTTTCAAACCTTTGTGTCACTGTCATTTCCCATCAGGTTCTCTCATTCTCCACACTACAGGAAAAATATTAAAAAATAAAGATCCCAAGTCTGCTCCTTTGCTCCTTCTGTTCTCCTCCTCTATAAACTAATTTGCTTCAATGACAGCATCTTCCTTCTCAGCACCATCTGATTACATCTCTGTTTTAAGCATCTCCTTACCACCATAGAGTGCTTCTGTTGATCTCCATCTCCAAATGGTTTAACAGATATTCCCCTGCACAGCATCCCATCACATGCTTTATAGAGATGGGATAGAAAAGACACATTTCTGCATTTGTTCCACAGCTTATCTGGAAGTACAGCCTTGAGATTGCCTTACACAGCAGGTATCTGCAAATTCTGAATTTTCTGTGATACATTTGATCTACCATATCTTCTAATATCCATTTGTACTCCTGCAGCAGTTGATTGTACAGTCTATTGATAATTTCTTGGAGCTCTGTTGTGCTTGATGCATGTAATCATATATGCATTCTGTAATCATATATACATCCTAAATTAATGAATAACATGAGGTGTCTCCCCTAACTAGCTCTACTTATTATATATTTCTTTATATTTCTTCTCCTAGTAGTCTCCTAGCCACCACTGTCTCCTTCAAATAGTCCCTGCTTTTAAAGGCAAAAATAAATTGTGTTTTTAAGAAAGAAAAAAAAAAAAGGAGCTATATAAAATTAACATTTCACTACTTTTTATTTTTTCCTGCAGTAACTCATTTTTGATTACTGGAATGTAACATCTGGCTGTGATCTCTCAGCATCAAACTAGACTTTCATAACCAACTATTGTGTTTCCAGGCACTGTGTCTCCCAAATTATGACAACATACCAATATAGACAAAATGTGTTTATGAGCCTTCAACTGCAGTGGAGGATGTGAGATCATTGGACTGAGTTCTTAACCACATTAGGCTTGTTTGGGCGTCACTGCAGATTTCATGAGAAAACTTAGAGGCAGTTAAAGAGCAATCCCAGTGTACTTGGTGCACAGAAGAATCCTCTACATTTGCCAAATTGGTATAACTACTTTGGCTCCAGCTCTGGTTACAGAAAGTCTTTTGGGGCATGGCCAAGCAATACCGACCCTGACTGCTGCACTCAAAGCAGACTTTTGCAATCCCGACACTTCTCCAAACCAAATGCTCAGCTCCAGCATCAGGAGTAGGGGAGAGAACAGGGCAAAAAGTCAGTGAAAGGGAAGTACTGGGGAAGTCAGGGGAAGGAAGAATATCATGGGCTGCTTAGGGTAAGGGAAATCAAGAGGGATGGGGGCTATACATGGACTGTGCTACACAGTAAACTATTAGCAACAGAGAACAGAGGCAGACAAATTAAACACAGCTTTAGAAACACGTTCACACCCCTCAGTTTGTGAGTCATGTAACCTGAAGTTAAATAAAAGAAACCCTAGTTTCAAACTGCACCCAGTTTTTGTCCTTCCTTATTCTGTTAATAAATAATTTTTGTAGATAACAGTAACTGGTATGTGAAACTCCTGTAATGATGCAGACTTCACTCACATATGCATTACACATTATCTACTAACACACCTTGAGGGATGATAAGAACTTGTGTGCAATGATGTGTAACTGTTGGTGCCTGGCACATTACTGTTTAAATTAAAATATGGTGTGTACTGTAATGCACACATTTGCTGATGAAACAGGAAGGAAGAGGTACACTGCAGCAAACAAAATGTTCTTTTACTAAACTCTTTTTTTTTCAGCATATGCTCAGCTTCTTTACCAGGTTGAAATTGATACTGCATCTTTTAGCAAATTTTATTACAGTAGTATTGTTCCAGAAATTGTAAACTAAACATAACTTTTTCATAATGCTTTACACCTTTTAATTCATTTCTTGGAGGCTTTTTGTCTGCTGAGTGTATCTTATTCTTCAGCATGTAAATAGCATCATTTTACTTGTGTCTTTTCATTACTTCAGGCTTTGGCCCTGTGCTATGTGGAAGCCCTGCTTAACTCCCAGTGACCAGCTCTGCATGCAGAGCTTTGCTTGGAAAGGTTCACTGACACCTGGGCTGCAGCTGGTACAATAAACCCTATATCTCACTCAGAACGGCACGGAGACTGTCCCCAACCAAAAAAAAAAAAAATAAATAAAGTAAATAAGGCAAATAATGGATATAGTCAATATTTGTATTCACAAGCAAGGGAACAAACCTTACAGGTTAAGAATATCCAGAATGATTTGGTCAAGTAAATTGTTTTCTATTAAAATAAATTACAGTACAACCACAAAAAAAAATCCTAAAACCTCTCTGTATTTTGAGATCTTAATCAAGCTTTACTTAGCTTTTATTGTCTCCACTCCTATGACAAAATTAATGTGTCAATGTTAATTAATGTGCTTAACAACACATGAAAATAACCCTAAGCAGAAGTGGAAAAAAAGGTCAACTTTTTACTTAGCTAAACATCTGTGGTGAGAAGAATTTTATTGAAAACCTTAGCACTGCAAAATCACACACACAAATAAGATGTAGTCTGTAAAAGTCACAACCATTCATAAAATGTAGTACACAAGGTTGTTAGAAAGAGCTAAGAGAAGGACCTTTCTATTCCAAAACAAACTTACAAAGTCAAAAATTAAACAAAGATTGGTGGAAGGTAAGAGAAAGCAGAACAGAAAGCATTAATTATTTTGTGAAGGACAAAAATGCAACAAAAGAAGGGAAATGAGAAGCAGTGTTTTGCCAGGAAAGCTGTCATTTGAGCTTTTAGAAGCAGTTGTTCATAGAAATTGGCAGGGAAGGAACTTCCACGTCCGTAGCTCCAAGTCAGAGGTAAATGGGGTTTTAACCTTACACTTCTGGGACAATATTTGTAAAGAGACAAGAAAGAGACATATCCAGGGACAAAATGAGATGAGGAAAAACATATGAGAAACTAGAACTCAGTTCTCAAGAAAAATAGAAAATAACTGAACTCCTCCTCCACCTTCTCAGGTAGTGCTGTATCTTAGACCCAAATAGCAGGAAGATAAATTGGTAGCTGTTGCTGTTATTTTTGTTTAAATGCCAGCAGCAAATGCCTCACGGAAGGTACATGTAAATATATCCTGTAGCTGAGGTGTGCTCAAAAGGTGGAAACATTACTTACTAACTGATAAGAAAATAAATGCAGCAGAATGCCAATGCAAAACCTGGATGCCGTGAGATAGTAGGATGGATGGATACAGCAGAAACTAAATAATGCCCTTTTCATTTATGCAAAATATTTTCAAATATTCATAACTGACCCAGCTATGATAGGGACTAATGTGTACTGAGGTGGGGGCAGTGTTGGGAGGTGCAGCCTTATCCCTTACTGAAGGCCATCCTTCAGTCTGAAAGTTAAAAGAAACTGGGGCAAAGGAAGGTCATTTTTGTTACAGAGAAGCAAAACATCTGAGCATCCACAGGAGCGCGCAGACATTCACCAACACTGTGAAAGTAGATGGTTTCTTGATTTCTCCTTTGAATGCCCTCTTGGCTGTCTTGCAAAAATGCTGGGCACCTTACCTCATTGGGATGGATGAAGCTCCTTCCCAGGAGTGAGGACAGCTAGCACCACAAGCTCAAGGTGAAAAAACCTTTCTCTTATATGTATGTGTGCATTCTCTTAATGCGTATGTTCAGACAGGTTTGCCTAAAAGCACTTCAGAGCATTACTCCCATAAAGCATAATTACTTTTGTAAACACGTTATTTTCGACTTTCTCCTCCTGTATGATTGAGATCAGATCATCTAACCTTGAGCAAAAGGCCGGGTCCTGCTGCCACGGAGCCGCTTGTTCCCGGCCCGCAGTACTGCGGAGGGGCAGGAGATGGCAGAAGGAAGCCCTGAACTGCCATCCCACCAGCCCGGTGGGAAAGCCCGGCTGGGAGCTACTCACCAGAGGACAGAACAGCCACGGCTGACCTCCGTGTGAGGATGGCTTTTCATCTCGGCATTTTAGTGTTTTCTTTGCCTTTGTGTACTATCCTTCAGTAACAGGGATGAATGATGAAAGGAACAGTAAAACTGACATCATCTATTAATGGCTTGAGGGCTGGTGCAATCAGTGGAATTTTTGGTTTTTTTGATCATAGGACAAGCTGAAAACCAAGTGGGAACATAAAATATCTAATCCAGTAATAGACTGGGTGTGAATTTCTCTTTTCACCCTGTTATTTTGTTCTGCTTTTGTAACTATTGCTGAGATCAGATTCTGGTCTTTTATAGCACCCTTTGGAGAGTCATGTTCCAAAGAACAACAATCCTCTGAATTGTCAAAGACTGATGGAACACCAGATTTGGATCTCTTGAACAGCTCATTCTGTATGTTTTAGCCAGGTGCTTTGTTTAATGAGACCTTCATGCACTTTCTGCTTGCAAGGTTCATTTGCAAGCAGGTCCAAACACACCATCAGAAAGAACACCAGCCCGGTGCCAGTGCCAGTCCTGCTTGCCTTCATTCAGTGTTAAGCAAGCCGTCAAAGGCAATGCTCCTCCCTTTCAAGTGAAAATTTAGCTAAACCACAAAGCCCTTTCATCCATGTGGAACTTTAAAGGGAGATGTTACTGGATTTTGACAGAGCTGCAGAGATGAAGACAGGAACATTATTTGAGCCTTGAACATTGGCTGATTTCTTGCCGGTCTCCTCACTCAATCAAATACCTTAAAATAAGAGTCAGCAGCTAAACCAATTTGTTCTGGAACAGATCCTACTGGCAGTGTCCAAGTGAGCAATGACCACAGCTAAGTCTCCAGAGGTAGCTGTAGGTCACAGCACAGAGCTATTGCAGAGTGAATTTACTAGGAAATTGTCCTTTACCTTCTTCTCTGCTCTTTTCTTTCTCCCTGCTTCAATCTACCTGGAGAGCCAGTACTCTGCATGACTGCCATCACTGCTTTCCTGGAAAGCTCTTCTTTAGACCCTTATTGCCTCCCAAAGGAGAGGACAAGGAGCAGGGGACTTTAACTGGCTTCCTCTTACGGTGTGCCTGCTGCCTGCAGCACCCCGAGGTTATGGCAAATACAGACAGCCTCTTCCCTCAGGGCTCTTCATGGAGCTCTGCACTGCTGAAAAATGATTCATGCCCATAACAGCAGCAGGAGCTGAAAACAGAAGTGCTCAAACTTAGCAGCACTTACCCCATACCCCTTCACACAATGGGATTGGTGTTAACTCGAGTGCACGGGCTAAGGAGAAGGCTACTGATGTTTTTTAATTCATTTTGTTCAAGAAGGAGCAGCAAGTGGCTAATCACAATTTTAAAGGAATTGAACCTCTTTAATGTGTCTGTCCTCCCTCCCAGGTCCAGGTAACCAAAACAGGAACTGCATTGCCCTGGTGCCCTCGCAAAGGCCACCATAAGCACAGCACCACAAAGCAGCACTCCCCTGGTGTGCCCACCCAGCATTCTGTCTGCTGACACTCTTGTCCTTGCTCTCACTGCCCTGATAAAGTGTCATACAAATTGGGGTTTTTTGGGTTGTTAAATAAGACCAGCTGTGTTAATTTTATCTCCACTCAAAACAAAGCAAAACAAACACATGCAGAAAGGGTTTGACAAGGGGAAAGAGAAGAAGGAAATCAATAGGGAAATAAATAATGGGTTTTAAGCTTCTAAGAGGGTATTAATGCAGATTAAAGAGCAAACAAAAACTCTGAAGCAAGCTGACGGTGTCCTTTCAAGTGAACATGTGTGGGTTTATACATTCACATATGCCCTACAGGTGCACTTGCCAGCTATCCAACCAGACTGTAGAAAAAGTATGCATGATTTTCCCTCCTCTCCCTCAACCCCACCAGATATGTTTACTACAAAACTAGCTGAACAAGTTTGGTCTCTTCCTAATAAAAACTGTTAATAATTGTTTCAGGTATACAAAGACTTGCCTCCTTTCTTTTTCTCTTAGGAAAAAAAGGTCAGTAAGGTGTTCTGTTTATTAGTCCCAAGACTTCAGCCATCACTGATTTTTAGACATTGTCAAGAAATTTTTTTTGTAGGAAGAAAGAATTACTACTATCTGTTCAAATAGTTTCTGTGAGGTTTCTCAGAAAAAAACGTGTTTACACATTTACATCCATGAGAATGTTGTTGATAATCTTTGGTGGAGTTGAAACCGGTCATGAGATGGGTCCTGGAGCAAATTTGAAGGCCAGCTTATCTTGAAGTCTCACATCAGACACCAAGTCTGCCTCTGTGTTTAAATGAGTTACCAAAAGAGAGCACAGAAGCCCCTACTGCCCCATTTCTCTTGGACTGACAAGGAGAGTGCCATGTCCATCAGTAAGAATGACTGAGGAGAGGGGCAGCAAAGGAAGTACAGAGAAACTGAACCATGGCATGGTGATGGGACTTAATCCAACCTGGCTGAAAAACTGGTGGTTTTGATGAGAATGACATGTCCATCAAGTCAATTGATTTATATAAAATCTGTAGAAGATCAGGCCCATTTTGCATCCAGTAAATTGTCACATTTTGGGATGGGTCTTATATCACTGCATGGAAAGTGTTGTCCTTTTTCATAAAACCACAAACTCTCTCATGACCATTATTGCCAGTAGCCCTCATCAGTATCTGGAATATCTGCAGTTGAGTCAATTTGCCGTGTCACCAATGCACAACCTGTTGTAGAAGTGAGAAAAACATAACAAAATGAAGCAAATTATGCTTTTAGTAATCAAAGATTTGGTGATGACCATGATTTTTCCAGCTGCCTAGACAACAGGAGAAGAAAGTCAGAGAGGCAGAAAGATTTCTTTAAAGATCTTAGCTCTACCCCATTTGTAGGTGCCCATCTCCGAAAAAATTTACCTCTGCAAATCTCTCTCTTCTTTGTAATCCTCATTCTAACTGTTCTCTTCCACATCACTGATAATCTTTAATATCTAAAACTATATCTACTCTCAACTTTTCCCAGTTTTTTCACTGCTCTTAACCTTATAATTCCTCCAGCTCATGATCAGGGAAAGTTTTAGATTCTGCTCCCTCTTTCAGTCAGTGCATGAGCCAAGTCAACTTGCCTCCTCCTACACAATAGCTCAGAGATTCATCCTTTCTTTCAGCAGCCAGCTGGGGCACACAGCAGCATCCCATCTTTTTGCACTTTGTCTGTAATGACCTGGTCTCCAGCCATGTTCCAGCAATACTGCTGCCTTCACTTCCATCCAAAATAGCAGGATTAGAACCCCGTTCTCAGCTCGTTGCTTTGGCTGCATCACCACTCTCCTCGTGTCCTTACAGTGGCTTTGCATTTTTGAACACCAGCAACTTACCTTTGCCTTTAAGATCCTTCACATTTAGCCTCACTCTATCTGTCAAATATATTGGCCTATCAAGCTGTCAGCTTCTGCCTCTGATCTGACAAAGATGACAGTTTTGATCACCACTTCTGCTTCTTCCTTAGTCACCTTTATGCTTTGATCTGCCCATCCCCTGTGAGAAAGAAATAGTACTATGGAAAATACTTGATTTCACCTCCCCTGCAGGCTTCTCCATCCAGGGACAGAGAAATAAACTGCCTAACTCCCTTCCTGCACTGGCCTAGGAAATGCAAGGCTGGGATTGCAGCATATCTGCTAAACCCTGTTCAGTTTGTACTTGTTGTGTCCTTTCATCTGACTCCACGGAGGTCATCCACCACGACTGGCATTGGGAAGAGCTGCAGGCTTTGCTACCTGCCCATCACACGGGAGCCCTTGCTACTTTTAGAAGTGTTAGCAGTGACTGTGAGGAATCTCTCTTTGAAACTGTTAATAAGGAATCCGAATCATCTTATTTTTGTAAGGATGGGGGTAAGGATGTCCATGAGAGGTATTAAGTGCCTACCTTAAAGTTTGGATGCCTAAGCTATGGAAATGAACAATAAATTAGTAACTTTAGAGAAACTGGACAGCCTCCTCCCTCCAGCTCTGCAGACATGTTTTTGACACCTCAAGCTTCAAATATATGCTGTAGAGAGTGTGGGTGGTTAGCTCTGCCTACACCAAACTACAGTGCAAGGTTTTCTCTATAACTGCATCTCTTCCCACCAAGGGAAGCTGAGTTTCTGGGTCGGTGCTGTATTAGCCTCTGCTGCTTCATCCACTTTGTCTGTCTTACACATATTCTCTTTGTCTTCTCATCTCTTCTCCTGCCAGCTAGTGAACATGAGCCCTAGATAATGGCAATATCTTACAGCCATAGCAGCATTCCTGCTTACACTTTGACATGCTAGCCAGTTCCAGCTCAGATTGTCACTCATAAGGTCTTTCTCCCTCAGCCTAGTTATGAGCTAGGAAAGAACAGCTTCATGCCCTCTGCATGGGAGCTTTTTTATTATGGTTGCTCAGCTGCCACATCAAGACCTGCCTTTAAGGTAATGACCTGGTCACAGACTCTAGCATTGCAACAATCAATTTTACTGAACAAAGGTGTTTATTCTCAGCTATCGTTATTATTCTCCTTGCTTAGGTCTTGGGAACCTCTTTGGCCTGTTGACTTGAAGTATTTTAGGAGAGGTTATGGCATTGGATTGCTCAGGACTTTCAGACAGCTAAAATGGATATTAATGACTAGACTCATTGTTATATAATTGCAGAATATCAGGAGGCTGTTACACTCAAGTAGTTTTGGTCACCTCCCCTTCTTTCACAGAAACCAAACTCTTGTACCTGGACTGTGTTGCCTAACAAAACTGTGCTCTTTCTAGCCATTTTTCATTTGCTGCTTCTACTACTATGAATTCTTGGCAAGGAACCTTAGTGTAACAAGAGTTATGATATGGACTTAAATGACAGAGTTTGGAAGAGGTTTTAACTTTATTAACTCTTAGCCACCAAAGTGGAATGGTGTTATATTTGGATTTTTTTGTTCTTTTGATGTTTCTAGAAATCCCACTGAAACACTATTGACTAAAGTTCAGTTACTCATAAAACTTTATAGATCGTTAAAATTTCTGTTTATTCCATCTCTGAGGGAGATGTAGGTTACACTATTTTATATATTACTAACCTTTACTCCTTAACAACCAACAAAAATCAGGTCCTAATTAAATCCCAGAGATTTAGTTTAGGGGTTAATTTTGCAGTGGACAGCCTGGAAAATTAGGTTTTATCCCAAAAAAATCATAATAATTTATGTTTAATTTCATCTCCCTGAATGCAGAACATGGACCAAAAATCAAATTGATGGGAATCCTGGTAGTGTTCTCAATTCTTCCTAGCATGAGATACTTTTCAGTCTAAAACAGTAAATTGAATTCACTTACTTCACCTTCCATCACTAGGCCTTGTAGCCTGATTGCTCACATTGAACACATACAAGTTTTCTTTGGTCCTGTTTTGGATGAACCAAGTCTCTGAAAATCAAAACCTTTGAAATTTCTGGATTACAAGTACTGTTCAAATAAATGTATAAACTGTGCTGTGCAGTTATGGCAAAAACATCTCTCACATGGCTTGTGGGTTCTTTGGACAACCCCAACAAGGTTCTTCAGTCCAACAAATGTTTTTTTCAGCAGAATGTCCTGAGGAGGAAAATGCCTCTGGTGTACTGGCCTCTGTATCTACACAGACCTGTCCCAGGTCAGCACTTTCACACTAACCTTCAGCCTGAGAACTGCTTCAGGGGACTTTGGCTTGTGCTTAACTGCAATGAATTTTTCAGATCAGGATGTTCAAACGTTGAAATGCTGGAAAATATTCAGATAAGAGTATCAGGTAATTTTCTTCTGGCTCCTGCTCTCTTGGTACGAGTGTTTCAGGGTAGTTATTTTTAGGTGCTGTCTGCGTGTAAAACTGAAAAGGGCCAATGATTTTCTCATGCTAAATCATCTTCTCGGTCAGTGTGCTCCTTTCCTGTTTCAGGTTTCAGTGCTGACTAAGATCATAGAGAAATCTTCAGCTACTCTGAGGTCCAAAAGGTCTCAGCTGGAATCTCTAACATTTAGCATGAACTGTTGATGCTGTACTTCTCTATAGAAAGCTTTTGAAAGCTTTGCATAGTAAATGTGAGATTATACGCTGTCTGTAACTCACTAGTTTCAAAGGATCTGCTTCTTAGTTCAAGAGCTGCATAAATACATGTTTTTCCTTTTTAATAGGATTACTTTAGAACAAACACATTGTGTTATGACCGGTAATTAAATCAATAAATCTCTGAAACAATTCGCAGCTTTTTGATTTATTTCAATGATCAGTGCAACATCTTGTGTTCACATTGAGCTCTTTGAAAATTATATATGGCTATGTTGACAAGTTAATTTTTTCCATTCCATCTCTTTCTCACTTCCTAATGAGACTGAAGACTGCATATAGCTCAACTATTTTTTCATAATGTACTTTCTGGAATACTTAGCACTTATGTTTCATATCAACTTTTATTTTGAGTGATGAATTAGCACTTCAGCCCCAAAATCCCTCCGACAAGAACTTGAATGCACATGTATTTCCCAAGTATTACAAATAACATGTGCAAATGTGCACACAATATACATGTGTGCTCATCAAGGAAGAGAAGGAAGGTCTATCAAAACTCTGTCAAACATTCAGAGCTTCATTTCAGGCAGTCATGCTGAAGTTTGGGTGTTTGTTCAACATCTATCCAAATGTATCTGACTCTTTTGGCTTTGGAAATCAATCAGAAATCTTGCAAGGTCAAACTTTCTCATGAGATTACCGCTAACACCTCTCAGCTTCAGTCAGGCCAGTAAAAATACCACAAAATGCTCTCTTATCCCCTTTTACTCCCAGCTGAAAGTGGAAAAGATGAGGAATGTGAAAATTAAACAATTAATCAAATTTTTTCCAACCCTCTGGAAAAGGCTTGGTACAGTTCAAGTTTGGGGTTTTTTACAAGGTTTCAGGTTTGCTCTTGTTTAACACAAACTTGTTCAGAGAATCCAAGTCTGCATATGAATTGCACTAATTCTCATGGTCAAAACTGCTCCTGTTAGCTTTAATGGGCTTAATAACAGCTCCAGGGTTTCAGTTTCAGAGTACAGTGTTTACTAGGGGTTTCTATCCCTACATGCAACCACATTCCCAGTTTTTTCCCACTTCCTGATATTATGGGGTATTTTTTTTCAGCAACTCTCCTGACACATAAGGAAAACACTGATCTATAAATCTATTTTAACTGTGCAGAGACAGTCAAGCCTATACATCACACACATTATACTGGACTAACGTGGAATTTAATGTGATACAGACATGCTGTTCAGGGATGTTGTACATCAATGTATCATACATGCTTTTGACCCAGTGATGATTTCCTGAAACACTATCCTCTGCTGAGAAGGAATTCCAGGAACACTTTTGCTTTGATCCTGAAACTGCAAAGATCTTCTTCAGAGCTGGTGAGTTCCTGAAGTCCTTTTCAGATCCTAAAGCTTGTATCTCATGCAGATTAGGAGCAGTTTTAGATGATTCATCAAACAACATCTCTTAGGATGACTGTGAACTGCTACCTCAAAGTAGAATGTAAACAAACCATACTGTAAAAAATAAAATAAATCAAATTAAAATTAAATTAATACATTTTAAAATATTAACATTCTAATACTATTCTCTTTGGTAACTGAGGAGGATTTTGAATCTCTGCTGGTTGTTACAGAACAATGGCAGAGTCAAATAAAAAGTTTCCAGGTGGAAGTTCTTTCCCCCTCCTCATTCTTCTTTATACTGGTAAGTGAAATGCAAAGGAAGTTATTCCAAAATTAAGTTTTTGCCCAAATGCTCTTCAGTGAAAATAGAATAAACATGCTCTTCTTGACCACTTCAGAGAAAGGAAGTTAAAGCCGTGAAATAACACAAATTTTATTATTGGATTGTTTGTTTTTCTCTGTAAAAAAGTTTATGGTTCAATAGATTAAATATCTGAAATAATTAAGAAAAAATAATGCAGTTGCAAGTAAAAATTCAGATTATCTCATTGTTTCAACAAATGTAAGAATGCCAAGCTTGCACTTCAGAAGTTGTCCATGTAGCAATATGCAAAATATAATTAGTTTTCTTTTAGATTTTAATGACATTTGTTCATTTTCCCACTGGGACTGAAAATTAGTTAGAAAGAGTTGCATGTTTTCCAGTCATCTTGCTTTGTTCTGAACATTAATGTTAATTTCATCTGGAGTTTGATGATTAAGTTCTTTGTAAGTTGTCTCTACGCAGAAAAACATACACACAGCGTAAAAAGAAAGAAATAAAAAGGATTTATCCCAACAAGAAGTCTTCATTTTTCCAAGAGGCCTGTTGAATAGAAGGTGTTTTGGACACTCATGATGCAATTAAAATTACTCATTGTACTGAAGTCAATAGCTGGCATGAGGCAAGTAACTTTACTGGGATTAGTCCCAGTTGCATTTCAATTCAGCTCCCAAATTTCATCTGTACTGAATTATTCCTGGTTAGACTAAGGAATAAAGTTATGGGAAAAAATGAAGGGATTATATTATTTCAGCAGTCTATAGAGATGTCCATCATTTGTTTTGAAAGCTGCATAGATACATTTATTCAAAGTTTTCAAAGGCTTGAGTTTATTTCTTAATGCTGCTCTTACTTGTCTTCACCATTTTTCCTCTGTTCCCAAATTACCACTAACTGGCAATATTGAGTGAGACTTTGTTTAAGCCACAAAGACCAATAAGAACTAATTTCACACTAAAATTTGTGCTTGCCATGCAAACCAGTTCAAGTGTACTCCTTAGTATTCCAAGTTTAATGGAGCGGATTTGAGATATTTTGGGCTACGTTTATGCTAGTAAAACAATTACAGTCAGTACATCAGTTTGAACAACTTCCCAGGATGATCTGTTAACTATAATTATTAGAATATGTCCCAGTTTTGACATGAGACAATTAATACTCTCCTAATAATGCTAAGGGGTTAGCACAGGGCAGAGACTTTTCCCAGGAGCAGTATAGACAAGGTTTTCCTGTTCTAAGAAGGAAACAATTTTAGCAATCACAAAGTCTGCTGTGGCATTTGTCCCTGAGATTAACATCTGTCCCATTTTCTCTACTGAAGGGGTCAACTGCCCATATGCAGGGCAGGGAGTCCATGTGCCTGCTCAGGATACAGTGGTCAATGCAGCCAAAAATGAAATTTAAGTGAGTTGCCATGAAGAGAGCAAAATCTTGAACTGCATTCTCTACCAGCAAAGACCAAGATGTATCTGAATTGGGCGTGTTGGAAAGAGTAGTGGCAGGTCCTTTACATGTCAGTTTTTTGACAAGTGATCTAAATATCTTTCCTTATTCCCAAGAACACAAATTCAATCATAGCAGATTAAACTTGAACTGATGGAAATGGGATTTCTTGCATATGAAAAAATAAATTTGATACTACTTTTATACTTAAAACTAAACAGTATCTATATAGAGGAGAAAGAAATTACATAAAACAGCAAGCAAGGAGCTGAATTCCTCAGGGGACTATTTTTTTATCTTGAAGACTGGCATAACCTCTCTATTATACTGTGTTAAACAGTTATAAAATTCTTTTTCCAGTAGTTTGTGCATTCCTTGGCCACAATAAATAATTATTTTTCTCGCTTTCTTATTTTTTCGTTAAGGAAAGGTAATCTTTATGAATGGTGCCAGATTTGTAGCACTGGAAAAGGAAGACTTCAGCTCTATGGAAGGTAAGCTAGTGGGTAGCAAGAATATGAATATATTCATGATGCACTTCCACTTTTTCACAAGGAAAAATACTCTCTGGGGCATTCTGTTTTTCACACTTCATTAAGAGATTCTACTATGCTCTGAATACATCTTTTTGTGTGTGTGAGTGTGTGACAGAGTAGAGGATGGAAGTATTTTTGTACCCTTTTCTTAGGGCTTCCTTTTCTTTCTTCAGTCAGAATGAGTGCTTGGGCAGCAGAGGAGTTGTCTCCTCAAACCAATGGCTCTCTCACTATCTGGTGTCCAGGATCAAAATCAAAAGATTACAAGTAGAGAAACCATGGGAACTCAACATTTGTTCCCAGGACAGATTGCAGGCAGGCTTTCTGCCAGCAGAAGAATCTGTCTGTTCTTCCCTGGAACTTCCCTTCCTGATTCTTCCTGGGAACCTGCACCACAAAGGTTGGAGGCAACTCTATGAGCCATGACAGTCTCAGCATCCTCCAGCTACTCAGGGTTTAAACAATGGCTCAGCATGGATTAACTAACAGTCTTTATTTCATAGTCACCTGTCCTCAAACCAGCTGCACAGAAGGACAGGCTGGGGCTGAAGACAAAGGGCAGGACAGCGCAGCTGACACTCCTGTCTCTGCACACGCAGTGCAGCATGTACGGCAGCCTGTGTCTTACACTGGGAACTGCACCAAACTGCATCAGGAAAACTGAAATTTATGGGATGGGAACTAAATACACAAATTTAAGAGCTGGACTAAAACCAGCTACATATTTTGCTCAGTAGGGTCAATGATAAATTACTAGATTTGGTAACGAGATTTTACAGAAGTATGAATCCTGTATGTGTCCAGAAGAGAAGATTTAAAGTGAAATGGGATACAATGTGGTAGGAAAGAATTCCAAATGGCTGCCACTAGTAAAAACACAGTTTAAATCTGTTGTTTAAGCAGAAGCATGCAATTTTCCAAGGTATAAATAGAGTTGGTGAATTTCTGTGACAAAAAAAAGGGCAAAAATGGTCTAAGGTAAGTTAATAGAAAGGCCATAGTTCAGTGCCAGTCATTTCAATTCAGAGTCCTCTGAGTACATATCAAATGTATACAGACTTCTCTAGTTTCAAGCTAACTGGTCTGGGATTTTCCAGTGCTCTGTACTGCTTGATCGGGAACACATGAGACCATAGAAGTGTCAAAGGATACCATTGGCAATATCCCAGTAGCAAATCTTTCCTCTTTTCTTGCATGGTCCATTTAATTGAACACTCATATCAGTGGCAGATTCATTGCAAAACACATTTTTTATTTTTATGCCCTTTTTATGAAAGCTGTAAAGTTATATGCTTAAAAGACTTTGGCTAAAAAAATTATGTGAAAATGGATAACATTTACTTTTCCTAAGCTTGGAGTAAGTAGTTCACATTTATGAATATCTGTGAATGCAATGCATTTTTATTAACATTTCTACTTACAAGCTATTACCATATGTCTGATTTAAAATGCATTTCTGAAAGATTAAATTCAAAATACCTGCTATCTTCATGCATATAAGGAGGTCCAGCAATTCATACAAGATGCATTAGGGAAGACTGAAAAAAAGGCTGGCTGATGACTTGTTTTTCCATAGTTTACCTCTTTATGCCAACCTGAGGATATCTTAAATACATTACAGAGGCATTCTGCCCACCAATGGGTGTTTAGAACAATGGCATTATCTGAAGTGGTCCAAGCTGACAGAACAATCAAGGCCAAACCTGAGCCCCCATTTTTTATGGAAGGAAAATTCCCATTGACGTCAATGGGAGTTTTGCCTGACTCCAAAATAAGGAAATTGGCCCCAAACAATATCTCCAAAGGGGGCTTTACTCACGGCATAGCAGCTGTATCTCATGAGCCAAATCTCCAGGTTTCCATTATTCTTCTCCCAGCCATTAGTGAAATTACTAAGTGAGCCAAAGTAGTAATAATACCTCTGCTCTGGGAAGTGAGGCTAAAGCATGCACCACATATTCTGCATGTACACGCACAGCTCACAGTCATGTCACTGTTCTCGGAAAGAAAGTTACAGTAACAGGCCACCATGCTTGCTAGAGCAAAACCAAGGGAATTCACAGCAGGGACACTGAAGTGATACAGCACCATAAAAATTAGCTATGAAAGGCTCTATGGTTATATTCAAAAATATTTAGGCCCCTGAAAAGAGTTTGTTTTGGGTTTTTTTCAATTCATTTATTTCTATGCAGTGACTTCTTGATATAATAAACATGAATAGTTATCTGAAAGTCCAGGACTCCCTTCCTTCAGGAATTTGCCCAGATCTCCCTCTTTTTCTCTGGCTTTAG
Organism: Rhipidura dahli; assembly: GCA_013399225.1. Lineage (NCBI taxonomy): Eukaryota > Metazoa > Chordata > Aves > Passeriformes > Rhipiduridae > Rhipidura > Rhipidura dahli. The sequence goes on from VXAC01001162.1 coordinate 1,996,689, forward strand.
CTCTCTTTTTTGCATTTATGTTGACAAAATGAACGAAGTTCACTTCCCTTTGCTTCCCCACAGCCAGGGTTTAAGGGACTCAAGTGGGAGATCTGAATCTTCATGTCTTTAAGATGAAGAGGGTCTGAATCCAGATTTCCTACACCTCAAAGCTGAAGGCTAATGCCATTACATTACTATACAGAGGAGGATGGGAAGGGTATCTTCATGGTTTAGCTTTATAATGAGGGTGGCAGCCACAAACAAATTTTGTGAGGAATGCTTTTGTTCATACATTTTGAGCAGATCATGCTTTCCAGAGGAAGTCTGTCAGTGTGCTTTGGATGAAGAGGTGGCTAAGTTCTGAACCTGAGACAAGCTAATGCACAATATCTGTCCAAGGCTACTTAGTTTACTGGGGTAGTCTTCTCCCATATACTTCATTTCTGTCCCCGACCGTCCCTGACCCATGTATCAATGTGGAGTGCCAAATGACAACTAGCAGCTCAACAAGAAAATTCAAAGAGAAGTCCTTTGTCACCAGTACAAAGCCATGAAACCTTGATTAATTAGCTCATTTACATACTCTCTGTTTAATAAATTTTGCTCCACAAATGAATAATTCTAAGTCACCATGCCTGCTACATGAGGTCTTCTTATCCAATACGCCCCTGACAGAGATCCTATAATGCAACATATGTTCTGGGTTATGCAACCTGCACACTGCTGTTTCAATGAGCAAAATGCTGAATACAGGTTATGGAGAATGCAGCCCAGCTGAGCAACAAGATTACTGAGTAATGACATATGGGGTTTTTCCTGATCTTCACTTATTTTGACATCACCAGTTAGAATAACTTTAAAAGTATAGATCAAAAGCATGAATGAAATGGAAAAGCAAGAGTTCTTTTCAAAGGCCATTGAAAATTCACCTTGAAAATGTGGGGGCTTAAATATCAGGATGTTCATCAGAAATAGCTCATCACCATGAGTCAGAAACCCAGTAAGGAACAGAGCCTTAGCAGTCCCTTTTCATGCTCCTTTACAGTCTCCAGTAGTCAGCGTTGATATTTGCTTAGCTGTTCTCAAGTTGTGTGTGACAAAGGTCTGAGAGTCCAGTGACTTGCTTACTGTATGCTCCATCCACATACCAGTCAGCTTTGTGGGAGCTAGCCCCCTGATGGCCTCTGACCCTCCTTTTTAGCAACCAGCATAATCCAGATCATTATGGACTAAAGCACAGGGTTCTGTTCATTTCAGCAGCTGAATGGGCTGCAGCCACAGCAATGCTGGCACTTTCCTGGCCAGGAAGTGGGCCATATTGGCACAATCCAAAGAGCAAACACACATGTCCCACACAAACATGTTCAGCATTACTGTCAGGCCATCCTTGTAGAGAAGCCCAATAAGCCTGGTGGATCAGCCACTCCTCCTGGTTTTATGCCATGAGTGAACTTGAGGATATACTCTGTCCCCTCATCCAGATCTCCAAAGAAGTTCTTTGCTTCATAGGGTGAAAAAACTTTTCAGTTCTTTTTTTTCAAAATATGATCCAATTTTCATATTCTATTAAAGAGTACTCAACTATGGCATAAGTTCAAAATAATTTTCTAGTTAAAGTTAGCTATGTGCCAAAGAGAAAAAGCAATTAGTATGTAGAGTTATGCTTTTAAAACTAATGTAAAAATTTCCCTGAGATTGAAATGAACATCAAAAGTGCTGTGATCAAATTGATCTCTTAAAGATGAAGTAACAACACATATTTCACCTTCACCAGGCTTCTTTCACAACATGCTTCTTGCAGAAAAACAACTTTTGTCAGCTTTCTGGAGTCAGTGAGCCTATACTGCAACAGGCCTGGGTGACAGCCAGAAAGTGATTGTCTTCAGAGGATTATGGGTAATGCCTTGCTAATTAACTATAATGGTAACCTGGTAATGTTTAATAGTGGGTTAGGCATTGCTTTCCCCTCCGTCAGATGTTATCCGTTCAAGGACAAAAAATATTTGTAAGGTGATTTCACTTATGGTTTCAACATATTCTAAATGAACAATCTTTGTTCTCCCACAAATGGTACTGTGTTGGATAACACAGTTGACAAGGTTTCATAAATCCTTTTCCAAGTTCAGCTTAATTGCAATTCAATATTCTTTTGTTTCTATTAACCCAGGTAAATAAATAGAGTGAACTGGCAATTTTGAACTGCAATCCATGGCACAGTCCCCAATGTACTGGCACACACTGAATTTTTGCAGATCACAAATCTGCAAGAAACATTTTTGTGTCTTCCAACAAAATGTCATCAAACCTCTGAAGGAATCCATATTTATTCTTTGCATGGTGTGCTACAGCTTCGCATTAGAAGCAGGCAGGCTTCTAGAGCAGCAGACTTGAAACAGGGAGAGGAAATATTCCTCCTTTGAACCTTGCTCTTTCCAAGTACTGGTATTGTAACTTATTTAAACTAAATTATAATCTGATGAAAGCAATTATCTTTTTTCCCCCATTCTCTCCCCTTTCCACACAATTCCTCTGTTATTTATTATAAGATGATCTTCTGTGCTTTTCCTCCACTACCTGAAACCCCGGTTCTCAGATAATACAATGTATATTTTACAATTCACTTTATCCCTCTGCGGTGAAAAGCCCTTTCAATCCCTGACTAGCAAATACTCACCATAAAATTTAACAGACTATAGTAAGGTCCTCTATCAAAGAATTTCTAAAATACCTCAGCTGTTATAGGATAAATAACTGCTAAAATACACAAAACAAAGATTGAGGCTAAGAGGTCACTTTTCATAGAAGTATATCTCTGTTGTCCTATGTTAAACTGTTCTGGAACCTGTCCTGTTCAACAGATTTATTCGGAAACTGGATGAACAAGAAGGCAGCAATATTTGCAGATGATATACAATAGAGCAGACTACCCATAATCAAGATAAATGGAAACAACTGCAGAAGAATCTTCTAGGGCTAAGGGACAAAATAGAATTTGGAGTTTATTTGACAAGTGTAAAGCAATACACACAGGCAAAAAAATACCTTATGGTACATTTATTTATTAATTCCCACTGTTAAGGAAACCAGTTCTGGAGTAATGGTAACTAATTACCAACAAAAATAGTGTAATACAGAGTAGTGGTCAAAAAGACAGCTAGAATGCTAGGAAGTATTAGGAAAGAAACTAAGAACAACATACATTGATGTGATCCACGTAGTACATATGTGTTGAAGGCAATAATAGAAATAGAGAAAATACAGTGAAAAGTAGCAGAGTGATTAGAGTGACACAGTTTCCATATGTGGGCAGATTAGGAGTAGTAGGACACTCTTAATCCTGGGCAAGAATCCTGAAGCCTCAGAGGACAGTTTGATGGTGAGGGCTGGTGGGATACATTAATTCACTGGCCTAGACAAAGGCATAGAAGACATCATAATAAGCAATGATTCAGAGGGAAACCTCTGGTACATGGAGACTGGAATCTGCTGACTACCAGAAGCTGGGAGGGTATAACAAAGAAAGATACTACTTGCCTTGGTTGTGCATTATTCTTTAAGTATCTTGTCTCAGGCATCAGTCTCTGGTGGTACTAAGCTAGGTGGTCTGGCCTTATGTGGTAGTTTATCTCTTCTTAGGATCTCCTTATGTGAGATACACTTAATCTCCCATTGGCTAAGGATTTCTAAAGTGAAGAAAACTACACCTGAAGTTGTCATCAGAGGCTCCTGTTATATTTAGAATCAGGCATTTTTAGCACATGATTCATGCAAACTTGTTTAGACACTGTCATGGTTTAACCAGCAGTCAGCCCCACACCATCACTCCAATGATCTCCCCCTTCTTCCCTCTACTTTATACACTGAGCATGATGTCATATGATCTGGAATATTCCTTTGGTCAACTGGTGTTACCTGTTCTGGCTATGTCTCCTCCCATCCTTCCATGCACTCCAAATCTCCTCACCTGTGCAGCAGTACAAAAGGAGAAAGAAAAGGCCTTGGTTCTGTGTAAGCCCTGCCCAGCAACAGCAAAAATTTCTCTATATTATCAGCCCTGTATTCAGCATTAATCCAAAACACAGACCCATAGCAGCCACTGTGAAGAAAATTAACTCTACCCCTGCCAAAACCAGCACAGACACCTACCTCAGAATGAGATGAATCATACTTTATAAATGTTTGTTTCTCTCCATTGACTACAAAGGCAGCCAGAAGTTATTATTTTAGGTGTTTATATTTAGTCAGATGAATATCATCCATTTTTTTTTTCCTCCACTGCTATTAGAATAATACTGGGTAGGAGTGCAGCACAGCAGAAACAAGGCCAGTTAAGCACTGTAGATACACATTCATGACAATTACCCAAACCACATTCTGAACTATGATTTCCAGGGATTCAAGGGAAGTTAATGAGCTCGTATGGCAGTTCAATTCTTGTCATGGCTTAACCACAATAGGCAGCTAAGTACCATGCAGTTGCTCTCTCACACCCTCACAGCAAGATGGAGGGAGAATCAGAAGGGTAAAGGTGTGAAAATATGTGTTATGATAAAGACAGTCTAATTATTTGAAAAACTGGAGGGGAAAAAATGACAACTAAAAAAACACATGATGTAAAAGAAAAATAATTGCACACCACCAACCTAATGACATCCAGACAGTACCTTAGTAATGGAAGCCCCCATAGAACTTCCACCCCTCCGATTTTATTGCTGGTGGTGACACCACATGGTCTCAAATATCCCTTTGGTCAGTTGTGGTTGGCTGTCCTGGCTGTGTCCCTTCCTAGCTCCTTACAAATTCCCAACCTACTCACTGGTGGGGCAGTCTGAGAAGCAGAAAATGCCTTGACCCTGTTTAATCACTCAATAGTAACCAAAACATCCCAATGTTATCAACACTGTTTTTATCATAAATCCAAAATACAACTACCCACTATCTTCTTTGAATGAATTTATCTCTCTCCCAACCAAACTCAATACTAATCAGAATAAGGAAAACCTCCAAGAGACAACCAGTAGGCATCACCTACGTAATGCTCTAGAGCAATTTTGTAGCTGCATTTCTGATCAGGACGTCTATGGCATAAGGAAGCCCTTCCTAGGATTCCTCCAACAGCTATTGGGGAAAGGATGAGAGCTGTCCATTTTGGCAAAGCCTGTCAGTCACTAGTGCCAGCCACTAGCACTGGTGGCAAGCTGCGTTTTGTGTTTGTCTGTCTATCTATCTATCTATCTATCTATCTATCTATCTATCTATCTATCTATCTATCTATCTATCCTATCCTATACCTAAAATGCAGAGAAGTGAGAAGACTTTCTTGCTGTGGACAGATTCAAGCAGATACCTCCCAGGATTTGCTTTTCACAAGGTAACTACACGTAGCACTATCTGCACATATGCTGTCAACACACAGGCAAAGAGCTGTCAAAATATTTTATTATGCACATTTAAATGCAAACAACCAGAACTTCCCAAGTGCTAGACTGTCCTCTTCTTTAAGCAAAATACTTCACTAAAACCATTGTGGTTCTGCTTAAAAACATGACAATAAGGTCAGGTATGTAGAATTTCCACCTTCAGTGGTGGTCCAAATTTCTCTTGTGCTTAAGGCAAAAAAGATGTGGTGCTGTTTATTCTGGTTTGGATTAAAAAAGGAAAAATAAATATTTTTCATGGAGTCTTACGGGGCTTTTGGCCTTCCCAAATGACATTGCATCTGGATTTCTCCACCCTTTTATTTGGGTGGGAGACCCAAATGGAACTCACTAGCACAACCTTTGGCATCTCCAAAGTTTTGGCAATCTGTTTAGGCTAAATAGGTCAACAGGGTGGAGATAGCTCTTAAAGCTTCAAACTATTTTTGAAAGTTAAAATGTCACCAGCTATTTCTACCAACATGTAGGTTAAGATCAGAGTCACATGAAGCATAAGAAAAAGCATTTTTTGCCAATGGTCACCAACTCCAAACTGGAGAGAGGTGGGGGAAAGACAGCCTGTTGCAGGCCCAAAACAAACTTAAAAAGGTTTAAAAAGAGGAACTAAGAATGATAAGGAGAGTATTCTGGACTGCTGCTTTGGCTGCACCACTAGAGGCAGAATAGGTGTGGCTGAGCCCTGTAGACATGAATGATGTGACTCCAATGTTTATGGAAAGAGAATCGCAGCCAAATATTTGGAACCTGATGAGCATTCTCAGCTGCAAATGGCAGTTATTTCAACAGGCAAATGGGCTTTATATTAGAATTTTTGGACTTTATGGTTCTCTGTGCCCTGTGTTACTTCCTCATTCAGAAAATCTTCTTCTACCACTTATACTTTGTAAAAAACATGCCACAGTTTCAATATATGAAATTAAGAAATTTCAAGATGCAAGGGGGTAGGAGCACAACAGATAGCCTACTCTTTCCTCCATCTTTAATATTTTTCTTGCATTAATCCTGCAAGAAAAACTATTTTTTGTGCAAATTACAATGTCAGTATTTACATGCTACAAGTTATTGATAATCCAAATCATTGGTATGCCGGCAAAATAGCACCTGAGAGTAAATGACATCTGAGAAAACTTGCTCCTGTAGTATCATCATTCATCCCAAATGCCTCTTAGTTTTAATGAGTAGAATAAGGACTACAAGGCCACTCCAAAATTCTTCAAACCAGCACAAAAAATTCTTTGTACATACACCCACAATCTCCATTCATCAGACAGCAAGTGTGGTCACATGATGCATAAGTTTCATCCAGTTTCTTAAAAGCTACAGCATTCAGATATTTGAGTAGCAAACTATTTTAGCAAAGGAGACAAACACAGATTAATTTGAATTCTTATATTTTAAATTATTAGCAAAATGAAAAACAAAAATCAGTGATATCTCTCTACATATAAATACAAGTGTATGCATGAAAACACATATTAATAGTTAAAATGAGTAATTATGGGGAGTTAATTTTGTTTTAAAATGGCACATGGCTGGATACCATGGAGAATTTGGGACATTTGGGCACTACAGAATGAAGGAACTGACGTTGCTGGTATTGTTTTTACTTGCAGTATCATCCAACATAAACATTTCCTTCTTTATTTTAAAGTCTCTGTTTTTTTGTCTAGAATCCCGCTGAGTTTATACACTCTCAGACTTAACTTTGTTCATCTCATTTGGTTAACTCATGTTTTCAGTGCTGTCACGTGTACAGAATTTTGTATTGGCTGCACATGTTTTTATAAATGGATTTATATTTTTAAACTAGCAGTATGAGCTTGCATACCCCTAAATTATGTGAAAAATCCCAGCACATAAATATCTGTCTGAGTACATGTGTCTAGAAGTTCCAGTAGAGCATGAAAAGTGGTTAACCTACCAATATATAGGCACATACCAATTTTGTGTACTCAATACATTTGCACTAAGAGTTAGATTTTCCACTCTAACTGTTCTATATTTGGAGATGGCAGAGAAAAGGGTGGAAAAAAAATTAAAAAGCTGATTTTAATTCCTTAATCCCAGGAGATCTGTATATAGAAGTAGGTCCTTTATTTTCCACTGGATGAAGAGCCTCGGTGAATATGCCCCAGTGTTAGCCTGCCCCACTCCTCACATATGGTAAAGGGCTTTTATTTATTCCAAGGGTGGAAACATGACCAATACACAAAATGCTTCCATAATGCCATGATCTTTCTGCAGGCAGAGGATTCTGTTGCAACAGGAAAAGTTCAGCTGGTTGCTCTAGTAATTTTAAGATCCCTTTGTACTACATAAACAGACAGAAGGATTTAGCCAAGCCTGTTCTAGATAAAGCATTGAATTCTAGAGTGAGCTGAGGTTAGGTGTTGCTAGGATAGATGGAGGCATATCCTTAGCTGGCATAGGCCATTCCAAAAGCTATAGTCATTTAAATTATCAAAGGATGTGATATTTAGTTCATTTAAAAAATGGAAAACTGAGTCAACTGAATCCTTGTACAACATGTTGTGATTAGATATTTAAAAAAATGTAATTCAGGGAATGTACTCCCCAACACTGAGTCATACTGCAAGAGAAGCATCAACAAGCACATCAATGGATGTAGCTCTTACTTTTAACTGCATCCAAGACACAGATGATATGCTGTGTTGTGCTACAGGATAGATGCCTTGTTCCCATCACAGGTTCTGATGGAGGGTTTTACAGTCCTCCATTTAAGCACTGGAAAAGAGTTTATTTCCCAAGTGGAAGAGATGGGAAGAATTGTTGCCTTCATGAAAATGCAAGAGAAATAAGCATTCTAAGGAGTTTCAACTAAATTTTGCAATTTTAGTGACTGAAATGTTTCTTTCTTCTTCCCAGTTTGATTTGAACACACAGTGTATTTACCATGACGTTTTCTTTCAGTCTTCTTCCTCTTTAGAATTTATTTTAAATTTTCTCCTAAGTAGAATCTCGACTCCCCATCAACCAAGCATCCCTTTTCTGTTTCGGGGGAACTCGCTTCCATGGGTATGGGTGAGAGCAGTTGCTCAGCCAAGGAGTGCCTTGCTTCCCCTTTCATAAATAACATGTCCTATGGTCACAAGTGTCTTCTCCAATCTCTGCATTGCAGGGTGGTCCTGTGATCAGCCAGTGTTCCTGATTCTTCTCAGCCCTAAGTGAGCACTTCAACATCTTTCCATGTGTCTGTTGTCTTCAGCTAATGAATCCCTGGTTCATTTCAAAAACTCTTGCACATTTTCCTTGTTACATACACCCACTTCTATCTACCATTGTAATTCTCAAAGTATTACAATCTTCCTCATATGATAGTCTGATTGTGCTGAATATTGGCAATACCTCTTCACTTTATAGCATCACGAAACCTCACGATCATCCTCCAGACTTCTGTACCACTTTCTACAGTGAAACTGCTGAATAAAATCTGTCCCCAAATGTGCTGCATTGTTCTCTTCTCAGCACTACTGGTGGTCTTACAATTACCAATAGCATTTGCTCTCCAATTTGTGTCGGGGAAATTAATGTTCCCCAAGACAATGCCTAGTAGAATTATTTCTATATTTATGTTAAAGGGAACACTTGCAACACGTAAAACTGATCTTCAAGAACTGTTCATAAAATAATTTTCTTAATTTCTTCCCCAGATTGAATATCTAATGTCTTCTATATAAACTCCTTTATCTCACTATTTTTCAGCATTCTACATTCTAACATTCTACATCTACATCTATATCATGCCTGCCCGGTGCATTTGCTTTCTTCTCTGAATACTGCATATCCTTCTGCAAGTATTTCTCAGTCCTTCTGGCTCTTCTATTACACCTCTTTTTTTTTTCTATAATACTTAAATTCGTGTATCCACTGTTCACATTTTTCATTTTGTTTTTTAGGTTCTTAACCTTATTTCTTTCAGTCTTTACCTGTTTCAATTCATCCTTTCTGATTTCATTCAATTCTCTGACTAAATTACACTATTTTAGCTGCAGCATCCACTTGACTGTGACTCATATTCATTAATAATTTGTCTTAATTCCTAAACTTGCTACCCTTTAGTTGTGTTTTTTCTACCCTTTACCTAGTTTCACTATTGCTGTGAATAAAATATGAATATTCTTTGGAGATTATGGAAGTGTCTCTCAACCTTCTCTCTGCATCTATTTGCTTAAAACTTTCCTTATAAATTACCAACTTAATTCCATAACCTGGAATCCACAAATCAGCAGTCCAGTTCTTTATATTATCAGTGGTTTTTTCTCTTTCACTAGGAAAGATAACAACGCTATTGAGGCTCCTGCCTTGCTTCTCTTAAAATGCTACCTGTCTGGCCTAATGCAAACATAGCAATGATGTTTATATTCTTCCCACAATAAAGACCTTTTGTCAATTTGTCTCTACTTCTATGCATCCCAGAGCCTAAAACCAGCATGACTTTTAGTCCTCTGGGCCTGTTCTGGAGACAAGCCCATTGAGTTTTCTTAGTGAGGAATACCAATCCCACAATCATTTTCCATGAGGGCCCTAAGTGGGTCCTACTACTTGTTTGAAACTCATTTCATCTCATGTGTATTTCTCTTTCAAATAAGATGTGTATTGCCTATTTTCTCCACTGGGTTCTAATCCACAGCTATCCTTCATACTCATATCTTATTTTCTTGCATCAGCACTCTCTTCCTCCTTTCTGTTCTGCCTTTCATATTTTCTGTAGCAGCTGCATTGTTACCACATTTCTCTTCTGATATCCTATTTTTCTTCTGCTAGGTAGTTCTACTCGTTGTTGGATGTTTCTTTGGATCTTCCTTTCCACCAGACTCTGTTTTCCACATCTGCATCATGAGGAGTTATCTGCACCTCTGCCATTACTTGTGCCACATTCTCCTGCTCCATCATGTCCCATCCCCAATGTTGGACTTGACTGGCTCTTCAAGTAGTCCCAACTTCTCTTCTACGAGTGTGAGTAACACTTTGGCCAAAAGTACCTTCTGCCATAAATGCTCTGGAAGATAAGACTCATCCTACAAATTCTCCAGCTGGTAATCTTTGTCTCCTGTCTTACTTGAGGTACTAACATCTTTCATTCCCAACCCCTAGCATAAGCAAAATATGAGTGCAAAATGCAGAACTCATCATATAATCTCTTCCTCTATCTTCTTTAATGTTTTTACACATTTTCCATTATCTAAAAGAGTAGGGACACAGAGTGGTCCCTTTACATAAATCAAAATCTGTAATTAATGTGGTCAAAGTTTTCAAAAATAGGAGTTTAAACTCCCAAGTCTGTATTTGGCCACTGGCTGGAATTTCCCAAATGCATGGCTGTCCACATTTCCCAGTGATTGAACTGGAGCAAAATGGATACATCAGGGCTTAACTTTAGGTACCTCAAAAAAAGTCTTGACCAAAGACTATGTACCAAAACTCTTATAATTTAAAAGAACAAACATTGTCCATATAAAATGTGGAAGTGAAGAAGTGCCTGCAACAACGGACAGGTAATGACATAGAAAGGATCTGCAGAAAAATACAGATCAAAAAAATGCAAAATTCACATCTATGATATTACTGGGCAGCTTTGCATTTACAAGGACTGCAAATTAATTATACAGTCTAGCAGTAGCTGAAACTGCAGTTACATGGGGAAAGGAAAGAGGATACAGACCTGTCTGTCACTGTATCTTCACGATCCTTGACCAGACAAAGGTAGCAATGATAAATAGAGAAAAAAAGGGCTATACTAACAGTACATCATTGTGATGCAAAGAAGCAGTGACATTTTCAGGGGGAACTTTACTGAATATCAGAATAGCTACCTTCGGGAATTCCCAAAGTGTAATTGGGAAGGAAACAGAGCCAAAAATCTCATAAACACCATGATACAGCTATGATGTATGTGAGATGTCTATGTTATATAGAGAATGCATCCTACCAGGAAAAGAGGATAATCCTTAACACAGAGGTGTACAGACACTGTATTTTTAGCATGTCTGGAGTTCCCAAGAAAGTTAGTGGAAATTTCCATCCAATAAGAAGGGCTACCAGCTCCTTTTCCCAAAGAAAACTTAAGAATGATTTGGTAATGAGTAAATGTGTTTAAAAAATTCATTCTTAGTATTATTTTCTTTTCCCTAGTAAAGCAAAAGTTATAATTACTTGGTGAGAAATCATAGCTGTGAATAGCTAGTTATTGTTGGCATCACACCCAAGCACCACATTTTTTCCCACCTACTGTGTAGCATAGCTGGCAAGTCCCTGAAAATTAATGACCTACTCAGAAGGAGATACTTGGACAATATTTTTGAAGACTGGAATGGTCTTTACTGCTAATATTGAGGGATAAAGAGCAATGCAGAACCAAGAGAACTCCAGGAAAGACTAAGTGTAACGATCACTCCTCTTCATGGTACTCTTTGTACCCAGCATAGAGGAGTCAGTCATTGACTCCTGACTTCTAATGTGAGCAACTAAACTCCTGTATAAAGCTAATATTCTAGTAAAATAAAACACACTTAACATCAAATTTATGGTGAAAAGTGGTGAAAAGGAAGCCTGAAGGGCCTTTTTCTAGTCTTGTTTTCCCGCTTTTGTTTCTTTTTCTCTTACAATATCCAGAATATTTTCTTTTTCACACACACAAATCCTGAGAGTAGAAAATGCTATTTAACAAGGCATCAAAAATATTTCTTTCTGGCAGAGTTATGTCCAGGAACTTGTGCTGGTTATAGCACAATGCATTAATATTGCACAATATTGCACAATAGTATTAACCTGTCCAACATTCTTTGTGTGAATAGAATAGCTGCCCTAAGTTACAACACTCTTCACAGGAACTGTAGTCTAACAGAAACTGTAGTGGCACAGGAAATGAGCAGACAATTACCTTCTTTCAAGGGAAACTGTTTCTATTAACATCACCACATTGAACATTTACTGAAAAACTACCTTAGATGGTACTGATCATGGAAAATAACTTCACTGGAAATTTAGGTATGCAGGTGTCATGTTCTGGTTAAAATATTTCAAATTCAGTGTAACAGAGGGCCTGTGCAAATCAGAATCTGTTTGTTTACCTAATACACCCTCTTACACCTGCAAAGCTCTAAATTACTATATGAGTTACCAGGAAGAGGGGAGCCAGGCCCAAAAGTTATATACAAGTGTGTGTGAGAGTATACGCACAATCTGAAACATTTTCAAATTTTCTGAAATCTAATGAGTTCAAAAAATTATGGACTTGGGAAACAAATAATCAATCTGTTTTCTATCAAGAAGACAATTGCATCAAGAAGACTTACTTGGAGCCCAATGCTGAGTAATAAACCACCCATGCAGTTTCCATTTTTGACTTTTTGCTTTTGGGGGGTGTGTGAAATAAGCTGCAGATGACAGTCAAAAGCCCAGACTTCGGTTGCTTCTTTCCAATGAATACATTTTCTTGGACACTTTCTGTTCTGGATTTTTACAGTGTGAAAGTAAAAAGAAACAGTTGTGCAGTTTAACTGAGGTTTCATTTGAAGGAATTGCATGATGGTTTCATTACTGAGATGGCAAGTACAGCTCAATCTAGTCAATATGGAATTTCCTTTTTCCATTCTCTGGATATAACAGGATACAACAGGCAGTGAAATAGGCACTTAGTCACTGGGTTTTTTTACAAATCTTTTTAATTCCCTTATTGCCCAATCTTGCAGTTGTTGTGAACTTGCCAACATTTTTCTTGATATAATTCCTGCAAAAACAGGCCCTTAAATATGAATTACAATTAAAATAACCTTTAGCTGCTATCTGTGGATTGCCATCCATAAAACTGGAAATAAAATACATATATATATATATAAACAGAAATAATGTGACATTTCTTTAAAGACACCATCTAATAGGCTAACTAAATGTGATAACTCTTGGCCTGGTTCATGACAACATTACATCATTTTATTCTTCACAAGTCTGACCACCGCAAGAAAGTGCCATTAACAGAATGGGCTTTCCTATATCCAACATATGCCTTAAGTACTGCAGGAGCTAACTTTTGAGTACTCTCTGAAGGGTATTCAGAAGTCTGGTCATAGTTTCCAAGAAAATGCAGAAGCAATGATATTTGCAGCCATAGGTTTAACTCTGGCTGCATAGAGATAATCATACGAAATTTGATTCAGAGCCTTGGAGTTACCTTTTTAGCGACTGAACATATATTGTACATAGTCAGGTCCACACAGGAATGAACATCTATCTCACCTTTTCCCTTCTCTGAAGAAATCCTACATTTTTTACTTGGCCTTTTGCAGGTTCTTTCACACCCTCTCTTTGGAGTTAAGTCGACTGAGGTTTTGGTCTTAGGTCTTTTGTCTTTGTACTTAGGTCTTTCCTGACCTTACGTAAACATACATTTGGATGAACTCCTAACTACTACTTTTATGAATAATAAATACTGATGATGAATAATAAGTTGAAAGAGAAATATAAACACTTAAGAAAAGACTGCACAATTACTATGCAGAATGTTTCTACTGGTTATTTTGCAACCTTATCTAATACTGTGGAAACAGAATAGACCAAAGCCGACCAGGACAAAAAGGCAGTTATTTTTTTCCAAGTAAAACTAGCAGAATTTGACTGGTAACATTGAAACATGAGCAATATCAATGATATTGTACAAAATTAATGATTTGTATCAAAAAGAGTGTGGCCAGTGGAACCAGGCAAGTGATAGCATCACTGTACTCTGTACTGATTGTGGTTGCAGCTTGAGTCCTGTGTCCAGTTTTGAGCATCTCACTACAGGAAAGATATTTAGGTGCTGGAGTGTGTCCAGAGAACGGCAATGGAGTTGGTAAAGGGTCTGGAGCACAAGTCTGATGAGGAGTAGGTAAGGAAACGGTGGTTGTCTAGAGTGAAGAAAAGGAGGGTGAGGGAAGACCTTATTGCCCTCTACCTCTACTTAAAAGGAGCTTGTGTGAGGTGGGAGCTCATCCCTATTTCCAGGTGAGAAGCAACAGGATGAGAGGAAATGGCCTCAAGTTGCACAAGGGGAGGTTTAGATTGGATATTAGGAAAAACTTCATAGAAAATGTTGCCAAGAATTGGAACAGGCTTTCCAAGGAAGTGGTTGAGTCACGGTTCCAGGCAGTGTTCAAAAAACATGTGGATATGGTATTTGAGGACATGGTTGAGTGGTGAACATGGGGTGGTGTTAGGTTGATGGCTGAAATTGATGACCTTATAGGTCTTTTCTAACCTTAAGAATTCTAAAATTCTATCCTTTTTTTCCCCGAAAAAACCAGTCATCTCTTGAAATTATTGCATTGTGTGACCTGGTACTGGATCCACAATGAGATATAATTACCAAATAGAATGGTTTTAAAAATAGAATAATTAATTTCATTAAGAATGTCACTAGTGTGTAGATCTTGATTTCTTATCAAAGCTTCCATCCAATTTCTTTAGTACTGTTCCATGCCTCTCCTCCTTGACCATTTGACTATCATTTAAAACACCCTATTTCCTCTGAGGATGAAAACAATAGGGAAGAGAAGCCTCACGCAAGAAGAAACAAGACCTCGTCTCTGATTGTTCCAGCTTGTTCCCCTTTCCATACGTCTTTGTGCTGTACTGTACCTTCTCAGGAACTGTCCTTGTGCTAGTTCACTTAATGGTCTATTAAAATCGGTATATTCAATCAAATCTGTACCAACACATTGCTTCCCTTACTTATTCTTTTCACACCAATATTAATAATCAGTAAGAGCTTCATCAGGATTGCAAAAGTATCGATTCATTCTCTAAATCAAAGGCTGTATTCAATTGTTTATATACTTTTTAGGCCATTCTTTTTACCAATGGTAAGTTTTCATATGTTTGATTCTAAAGACAGATAATGTATGTGAAGATTCAGACACATTTTGCGCACTCCAAATGCATTCTGAAAAACAGAGTATGGAATTTTTCCCTTTTTCATTTGCCTGCTGCCCCCTCTTCTCAATCTCTCGCCTTCATACATTTTTTATTAGTGCTGTAATTTAAATATAAAATGAGCTTACCATTCACCTAGGCTAATCAGATATGACTACATTTGGATATTTGGGATAATGCCCTGCATTAGGACATTCACTAACTCCCTGAGGTCATAATTTTCTGGTGAGGTTTATGATCAGGAAGACTGATCAGTCTTGTGCTGCACACTTCAGGATTTCATTACTATGAGTTTTTTTCTCCAACTGTTGAAAGAATCTAGAAGTACAACTCAGTGTTTTATATCCATTTGATAGATTATTTCATATTTGTTTTTCCTTACTCTACTTTAGGAACAAGAATTGTGCTCTAAGAAAAGAAAGAAGAAAAAATTTAAAAGATTTTATGAAGTGTAGAAAGTGCTCCAGCCTTTATAACTGTGTGACACATACATATGGCAAGAGTACAAGTCCAAAAAAATTCATAATGGTAGCTCAAAATTTTCTTTTACAGTACATGAAGTGGGACAGTTTCTTGCCTGGCTACGTTCTCAGGTGACCTACACTGAGAAGTACTCAAAGAATAAAACTCTTTTCAAGATCCCTGAAGTCCAGAGATTTCATTCATGCACTCAGATGCGCACAGTTTTGGAAAGAGGAAGCTTTTGCTTGCATTTTCTTCCCATGTCCGGTAGACTCTGAAAACAGACACAGGAGTTACACAGTGGTCGGTCTCAATTTTCCTAACAAATTTAATTTCCTTTGTTATCATAAGTCCAGTGTCCTCTTCCTCCACCTTTCCCAGTGAAAAGTATATTTATTGCATAACATCTTGTGGGTAAAGGGCCTCAGTTGATAGTACACTTGCACATCCTTGGATTTTAATGGCTTTTAAGCATAGAAAGACCCCATGGCAGTGAAGTTCTGAATTCATGCTGACTTTTAAGGAGATGTCTGTTATCACAGCTTAGCACAACACATAACTATGCACTGAAACATCTATTGGACTGGTTCCTAGCAGTGACGTGCTGGAAGGGCAGTCTGCTCACATGCATTGCTGAATCTCATTTACTTCTCTTTGGGGAAAAAAATGTAGTATTTCAGGGTGCCATCTGAAGCATCATTGGCAAAGAAAAGTAAGATATTTAGCATATGTGAGCATATGTGGCATATCTTCTCAGGGAGTAGAATGCATAAAAACATTGCACTTACATTAACTTAACAAATTGGAGCCCTAGCCATGGATTGTGACTGTAGAACACAACAGAAACACAGTTTCTCCTCCAAAAACCTTACTCTAAAAAAAATGAGAAAAGTGATAGAGATGAAAAAAAGGCTAGAAGGTATTTCAGATGGTGACAAGAAGTGAAATTAATCTTCGTCTGCTACACAGTTATGGTTGCACCCTAGCAGTCTACTCACTGCTGTTTTTTGCAGGTATTGGCAAGGACAAGTTTTGAAGAGAGCTGTGAAAGATAAAACACATGCTTGGCTTTGCAAGTTTTGCAGGGAGCTCTTCTCAATTCCATCCTGCAGCATCACTGGATAAACTTTGATTAGAAACACTAACAACTGAAAAAGCCTTTTGCAGTGAAATTATGTAGGATGACCATCAGGGACTCTGCTTCCTTTCCTGATTAGCTATTAAAATGCTGACAGTCAACGCTATACAAGACTTAAATTTATTGCATTCACAAGGGAAAGCATCAGAGAGGAAGAAATAATTTATAAGATCCAGTTCCTGGGTAATTTTTGTTGGTTTTCCTGAATCTTTAAGTAACTTCCCTAATGTTTTCCTCATTTGATAATTTTTTATTTACCTTTCATTTATTCTGTAGACTCCAGTAAAAAATCTAAAGTTCTACTTCTAATCAAGTAAGCAATTTAGCATTACTTTTGTTTTCAGTATTTTTAGATGTAACTGAGCATGAGGTTTCTTGTATAAAAATTTACAGAAGATGCCTATAGAACATTTACTCTTCCATATTCAAATAATTTAGCAGAAAAAAATAATTTCCTTCTGGGTCCATTAACACAGGCTGAATTCAGTAGCAGAAAGCAAGCAGCTAAAATTTACTTCGAGATATTAAATGAAATATTTACAGTTAGTTCCAGAAATAATAATAAAATAATAAAAATTTTCTTCTCACACATTTTTTAATTACAAACTGATATCTTATTCTAAAAAATATTTTAAAACTGCTGATATCTCTATTTGAATTATCTCTAGGTTTACATTATGAAACACAGCTTGGCAGGTTTTTCTTTGATACAAATGATTTACAAATATGCCATATCAGCTCCACGATCCTCGTTTTAAAATGATTTATAGTTTTATAGCTCGTACTTACAAAGTTATGCCAGTAGAAATGACTTTCACCAAAGGGCTTAATCCTCTCCACACTTAGCATCAAGTCAGTAAAAGACAGAAGAAAGAGCTCAATGGTTCCTCATGTTTATGTATGTAAAGGCATTGAATATGTTTCTCACTTGAATAGTGTTGCACACAATTAGTTGCCAGAAGGGATGTGTAACAGGTCCCTGTTTTGTTCCTCTGTCACTCAGATCCATAGTCTGTGGTGTCATGCCCAGCAGCTTTATTTGATTTGAGTGTGTGTGATCCATGTGCATGTAAATATGAAGTTTGATAACACCAGGGTTTGAACATTCTCAAATGTTCAATTGGATTTTACCTCAATAAGAAAGATGGAGAAAAAAATCAAGAATATAAAGAGCTGGTGCAAGAAGAACTGCATATGCAAAGCTACAAATACAATTAAAAGGCTGGATTCAAGCTCTTTTGAGCAGCAAAGCAGTTTAATCTGGAGGAATCTTGATCACATAATGGCAATTAATTCAAAAACTCATTCAATCCTAAGGATTATGGCAGAGGAAATTATTTGGGGCCAAGAGATCTTAGACTGTGTGAGATTTTATCACCATTAGTACATATTATCCTCAGTAAGAGCAGAAGGATTTAGTCAAATACAAAGAATCTCTCACTAGGTTTTCTTAGCAAAATGTGATATTTTTGAAAGGAATAAAAGCTTTGTATAACCAGGCAGTTTTGGAGATAGTAATCCCCACCCCAAACTCAACTCTTGAAGTGCATGGAAAGATGGAATGTAGAGGCTGACAGGAAAGATTTAGAACTTCAAACAGGAAGGTAAACAAAGCAGTGCAAGAAAAGCAAACCAATTTCCACTGACTGATCACCATAGCCTAATTAGAGCACCAGCATTGTATCCAGTTCCCTCACCTAACAGCCACTGAGGCATAACGACATAAAAGAAATCACTGAGAGAGCAGGAAAGCAACGAGCAGTGGAAAGTTCCACAAAGTCTTCCTGCTGCGGATGGCTAACAGGGATGCTCAGAAATGGACACTTCACATGTGGTTTGTCATAAATACAACACTCAGGAGATCTGAATTAGAGTCAATGAAATCTGTATTGAATGACTTTGACTGAACTTTGATTGAATGAACTGCTCAGTAATTTCATGTTTAACATAGAAAATTATCTCCAAAGTACTTTTTGGACACCAGCTCAAAACTTTTTAAAATGTCTGACTAAGGCATACATCTCAGTGCATAATGCCAGTAAAACTGTTTTTCTGAAGGTAACTCTTTGTTGTGAGTATTTCCCATTTTAATTGCATGGAAAAGTTGTATTGTTTTTCCAAGAACCTGTTGCTTGGCATAAGACATAATAAGTTACTTTATCACGCATTACATTTCTTAAAATGAAGGGCCTAACTTCATGACTTCACACCATGACTTATAGCTCCAATTTGGTGTCCTAAAGAGTATCATATTTTAGTAGTCTAACCTTGTCACTGTCATTCATGGTGATAGAATGTGACATATATAAGAGAAATGTATAGATGCTGAACCATGGACATAGGTGATGCAGTAGCAATTGCCTTACAGTGAGTTGGTTGGCTGTGCCTCCTTGTTCACTGTGAAACCTAAGCCCTTCATTTCTCACCTCCATGTGACAATCTTTTCATCTCCAGATGCCCTTTTAATGGTTATTTCCCCCTTTTTTTTTGCATAATCTATCATATCTTTTGTCTGAGTTGATGCTGCTTGCCTAGGGAAAATATTGGGCATAGGCACAGATCATGTAGGTCGCTGTACATGGCATGAGTTGCAGGGAGTGGAAGGGCAGTGTCAGCCTTACTCTTCACCTTTGGTATTCTCAGGAGGAGCTGGGGCAGTGAGAAATATCTGAGAGTCAGAGAAAACCACTTTATTTCCTCTGCAAGCAAGGAGACCTGTAAAAGGTCAATGGCTCAATGGCTCTACCACTACTACCTGTCCCGGGTCACTTCCAGTCCCCTTTGGAGCAGCAAACAGCAGAGGTGTCTACTTTTTGGGGGTACTCTGGGCAGTGTTGCAAAAGGTAGTTCAAGCTAATTCTTGCATTGTATGATGTTAATTGTATTTTGGCTTCCTCTCGTTTTCCATTTTATCTGTCTCCAGAGCTTTTAATTTGTGATCAGTTTTTGGGCACCGGTCTAAATGTGTGTGGCAGGGCACATCAGCCCCTGTCCCCACCACAGGTGGCTGGTGCAGATTGGAGAGAGAACACAGATCAAGGCAGGCAAAGCCCAGCAGGTATCATCTCCTGGCACCAAAAAAGTCTGCCAGCCTAACCAAGAATCAACACCTTGGCATGGAGAACAGATGTGGGAAGAGAGAAAGAAAAAAAAATAGGTGACCAACAGGCCTGCTTTACATTATAAAAGTACCACAGATTATGACAGAGGCAGAAGTGTCTTGCACACTCACTGGGAACGTGCAAGATGACTTCTCCCCAAAGCTTGAACACTGCTTCTTGGTTACCTTTCTGGAAGCTGAGGGAAAGAATTTCAATGTGTGCGCCATCACAATTGGATGGTAAGAAACGCTGGATCCTAAATTATAACATTTCTTCGCCAGCTGTAAAATTAAGGATACCTTTAGCCCTGCGTGTAACACTAGTTGTCTCTTTTTGTCCTATTCCTGTGTAGTAATAGTCTGCTTTAAGTCTTATGGCTGTTAGTTTTGTGTCTATCAAATAAATAATTCATTCTATAATAGAGTGAATCAGCCATTATTAAAGAACTCATGAATGAGAGTGGGTTTTGGGGTGCTGGCCATCCCTATAAAAATACTGACTGCTGCCAGAGGCCTGGGCAATAGGAAGGGACTTATTCAAACCCCCACATCCATTTATAACAATGTGCCTACCCATACAGAGCCAGTCTAGAGCTACAGTTTATAAAGAAGTGGAGTTCAGGTAGCAGCACCTTTCGCGTGTCTTCAGGTTGCACTGCCATACAGTAAAACAGTTCTTACAATGGTAGAAGTATGCAGGATTTAATCCTGAAGGCAAGATTTCTGTTTCTGCACGGCATATAGCTCTTGCTATTCTAGTCTTAACATCTGTTCATAATAACTTATCTTATTTTTAAAATTCATGCAGAATTAACATACCGGATTATTTTTTAAGGACCTATTTATTAATTTCATTATCGAGGTTTATTCATTCTAATACTAGGAATTTGCTAATAAACAAGATCAAAATCTCTTAATCATGGTGCTTTATAATGGGCATATCTATGAAGACTTACACATATCAACACTGGTTTTAATTATGTATGCATAAAATATATGAAGACATAGCCATGTATGTCCTCCACATATATATCTACATACACATACAAAAGGCACTGATAAATAAATAAATACCAATAATTGGTACATAAAGATATCAACAATTTTGGATCTTTACTTTGTCACCAATAGGGTCAATTTCTAATAAAGCCAAGGAAAATCCCTTTGTATCTGAACTGGCATTTTATTTTCACATCTTACTGCAGATAACCTTCCACTTAATACAGGAATAATGTGTAAAAGTAGGATCAAACCACCTCTACAGGCTGATCTTTATTGCTTCATAAACAAACAAGTTGTTTAGTATGACTAACTAAAAGGAGAGCGATATGAGGAATGAAGACAGCAAGTCAAATTGAAAAGAACAAGGTTATTATCCTAAACCACAGCACCACTGGAATTTTTTTCAAAATCATGATTACTGACTAATGTCTGTTTCCAGTGTGGTGTAGACAGAGAGCACACTCCTTGAACAGAGGGATGTCTAACAGTGTCAGGAGTGGTAATTTCTTAGCAATACAGTATTAATGAGACCATCACTGAAACACAGGTGGCAGAGCCTCAGAAAATAACTGCAAGAATAGAGAATGGCCTGGGAATAGGTTTTTTGCAGTGAGAGAGTAACAGAAGCTCTATTCATTTAGTTAATTACAAAAGTGACTGGATCATATTCTTCAAATATCCACGTGGGGAAGAGATTTTTGATAACAAATCAATTTTAGCACAGCAAAGGCAGGCATAATAAGACCCAAAGATTATATTTAAAATGGTAAATGGAGTTTTCCAGCCATGTAGTATTTCAATAAACAGAAATCAGGCTTCTCATAATCTCCATTTCCAGCTGACAAGTTCTCAACTTAAAACATTTTATATTTTCTCTATAGTACTTTTCTGAAATGCTTTTCAGTTCTTACTGCTGAATCTCACGTGGAGTTCCCCAGATTCTCAAGGCAGTGCAGTTATTTTCATTTGCCACCCTGATAATCTAAGCTTCCTAATACCGTACTATCAGGATACTTCATTCCCACTTTTTTTTATGACTATCGGGGAAAACATTTATCTTAATACAGATGGTTCCATTTCAATATTGTCCTAAATCCCTTACCATGGTCATCTCACAATTGTGCTCTTAAATTCCACTTTCTCCAAGCAAGTAAGCAGTTTTCTTTTCAGCAGCATAATGAGTGCATTGTAAAAGGACAGAGAGAATATCCCCCCTTTATTTCCTTTCTCTAGAAAATGAAGTCATTCTATTTAAAATAAAAGAAAATCCAAAAAAATAGAAAAGATCAAGTTAGTTTGGCACATCCTGCTTTGAGGTAAACTAATATTCCATTTCCCTTTTATCTGTAGCTTTAATGATCTCTCCCTTCAAAACCTGTTTTAAAACTAGATGCATTACTGAGCCAGACTCACAAATGTGCAGTTGCACACAGCAGCTTCCTCTTCTTACACAAAGCAAAAGCACTTGCCTTTGGACCTAGTACTATCACTAATTCAGCAAGCTGGATTTATAATAGTTACTCCTAGATCCGTATTTTGGTGAAAATTCCCCAAGAAGACAGCCACTGCTGGATTTGTTACCCTTTTCTTAAAATCACCTGTAAATTTTTTTTTTATTTCTATTACAGTTATTTCCATTATAGTTATTCCCATTATTTCATTCCCATTTATGCTTCATTTTTCTCCTGTAGATGGTAATTGTCAACTTACTGAAAAGCAGAGCAAATTACTCTTTCATTTTGTGTCAATAGCTATGGTTTCTTTAACTTCCTTACCATTCAGCTGATTATTTTAGGTCTTTAGCTTGTCTTCATGCCTAGGTGCCTCTATCCTTCTGTTCAGTGCATGGACACAGTGAAGAATTGCTGTATAGTAATCATCTTTTTTACCTATAGTTTGTCAGCTGTTTCTCTGTGGTCATCTATGCCCATCTGGTGGTTAAATGCAAGGCAGCTGATTACTTTCAGTGAGGCTTGAGCTGGTGTGTTTTTTCATGACTGAGGTGTGTTTACAGATAATTTCTGTGCTTCAGATGACAGGTGGTCACTTGCAGAGCTGTTGCTATTCACCAAAGGCATGTTCTGTACCCACAACTCACCAAACTCTGGCCTTTTGAAATACTAAATCCACCTACAGGTCTAAATTTCTGCATCCTTCTAACTGAATTTCCAATTGCCCAGTCTAAAGTTATTTTTATAATGCCTTCCTTAAACTATTCCAACTACTTATAAGCTTATTAACTCTTTCAAGTGTTCTCCAGTTGTGTCAGAAATTGTTAGTGAAGAAATGTGTGTGCAGTAACAGCACTGACATGTAACTCTGTCTTCAGAATGGTATTTTCTAAAATACAACTAAATGAAATGTTAAATGAAAATCTGTCATAATGACATATTCTCACCAAAATATCTTTCCCTAGTATAAGCAATGAACCAGGTTATTTGAGTAAGCAACTATATTTTTCTGCATGTAAGAGTGGTAAAAAGCAGGATTCCTTGCACTTTTATTTAAAACTGTGGGAAATGTGAAAAAACCCTCAGACTGTTGGGGAAATGGTTGACTTGCATTCAGTTTTCTAATCATTTTGACCCCAGCAGAGTCCAGGAGGAATCACATTGCACTGAATTAAAAACACAAACTATAATCCACTCTAGAAGCTGCCTTCTTTTAGTAGTTACTTCCTTTAGTCACCTTTGCATGCTTATGTGTGGAGTCTGTGGAACTCAAAACTCTTAAGTTTTGAACTAAAATTCCTGTCCCTTGTGATCTCCTCATGTTATCTCTCCCTCCTTTTATTAAAGTGAAGTGATTCCAGAACAAAAGCCAACCACACTTTCTACACTTTTTGGCTGTGGAAGGTGAAACACATACTTTGGGCTGCAATTTTTAAGCATAATCTAAGCATACTGACTCCTGTTCATTTCCAGAACTAAAAGAACTTCTTAAAAAATTAACTATAAAATTTTATTAGCTTCTCTCTGTTATTGACTAATACTTTCCCCAGGTGTGCATTTTCTCATACTTTGACAAAAGTACCTACCTGAGTGAAACCATGAGCCTTTTGATGTCAAAGACAAAACTCAGTTTCATGACTGGATTTTACCTTCTGGGTTATATTTTCAAAATGTACATTTCAACAGTATAAAATGTCCTGAAAATCCCATGCCAACACAACCGGCACCACACATAGTAGAACATTTTTGCATTGGCATGAATAATGCTGGCACCTCCCTTCCTGTGGTTTTGCTTTTTCTGTGCATAGGCATTCAGTTTTAGATTTTGGGAGAAAATGTTATTTATACTTGTATCTACATAATACCTACATCAGTATAAACAACGCTGGTAATAAATAACAATACAACTATGCTTGGTTTGCTTTTTACATTGCCTTTATGTTAGCCCTAACCAATGCTGTATTGACTTTACATTTCTCAAGTGTCTTTCTATTTTAAAGTCTTTAGCAGTGCAGGCCTTTATTACAGTAGAGTGGTTCTTGACCCTCACCGTAATGGAGCAGAGTGCCTGTGATACGTTTACTGTAGTGTGGTGAGTAATACACATTTACAATTTGGTTTACTCCATTATATTTCACATCACTGTAAAACCCACCAGAAATAAGTAAGGTACTTTTTAATGGACACTACTTTGTTTCTATAACGTACATTTTTCTTGAGAACAGATTGTTTCTTTACCCTGTTAGACTGAAGGGCTCCTTTTGATCACAATTCACTCTTGATCTGACTGAATGCAGACCCCTACTTACTAAAAATTCTCATGGGTTTGGCTCACCACGATATCAGAGAACACAAGCCTTCTTCAACACATTAAAGGTACCAAGGAATAATAAAATGCAATTCAGAGAGGAAAAATTACAGGTTTTAACACAAGGATCACATAAAGATAGCCCCAGAGAATCAGGGTAGATGGACCAGTGCTCTTTCTCCAGTCTTCTTTTTTTTTTTTTTTTTGACAGAATTCTTCTACTTAGCAACAGCAATACACATTCTATGAAAACAAAAAAAAAAAAGGCTTTCTTCCATCAGAATGATTTATTGTCATAAATATAAGTTGAATAACAGGTAACCATGTTTCTTAAAGAAAAAAAATAGCATTTGAAAATTATTCTAAAATAACCTCCTGTGGTAAAAGACCCTCATAAAACTAGACATGAACCACAGGCATAAGAACTTTTGGCATAGACAGAACATACTTATAGGAGCAGCACTGAAAGGATTACTTGACTTTTGGGAAAACTTGTTCATTGCAAGCATAGATAATCCTCACCAGACTTGAATAATAGAAAATTTCATTTAATATTCAATCCATGGTTCTTATGTTTAAAAATGTTATCTTTTTTAACAGATCACCTTGAGTGAACATGAATATATGGAAAAGTATAGATGGAAAATGTAAAAACTGAAACTGAAGATCAAACCTATTCAGCTTTTGTAACAAACAAATAAACAAACAAAAATAATACATGGGATTTAAACAGATGTCTTACATGTGGAGACTGCTCATATTTTCCCACTCCCTGTAGTGTTTCTATATGTAGTTTTACAGCATGATATACAATTTTAAAATGCCAGAGAACTGTCATACTTGTTCTTGTTTTCATTAGGTGCCCAGCCTATGCCAGGGATCCTTGATCAAACCCCATTACGCAGTCATACAAAAATCTATTAAACAGAACAGAAAAAACTTTGCTATCAACATTCACACTTACTATAAATATTACCTTCTTACTCAACTGATCTGCTTCCTCTCTGATTATTAGGTTTTTATCTACTGACTTTATTGACATAAAAACCTTTGCTTAACTTTTTTTCTATAAGCCCTGCAAACCAAAAAGGTGCTTATTACTACATTTATTCACATTTGTGCAAAACTAAAGAGTTGCTTGTTTGCTCTAACAAGACTTATGTTTTTCAATCCTATTAAGAAAATAGAATTAGATGTAAATCACCAAGAGACTAACTTACCCACATTTTTATAACTGGTGAGAAAATGTCAAGAAAGATCTCATTTTCATTGTTTGCTCTCACAATTTGCAGCTTTGGCAGTTTACACAACACTCTCTTTTTACTTTATAAACTGACCTCTTTTATTTTTGGACTGTTGAGGCTCAGCAAACATGGAACATAAGGATATCAGTTTTATTCACTTTTCGGGTTAAAAGTAAGCTTTAACTGCTCTCAAAAAATCCATTCCCAATTCTATGGTTCACGAAGCACAAACTGCCCCACCATGTGAGCTGTGCCTTCATGCACACCTGACCTACTCCAGTTTCCTGGCCTATCTTCACAGCTCAAAGAGAATTACAGAAGATAAGTTCTGATGCAGTCAAGTGGCTACAGGGTACTGTAAGTAACATTAAATAAATGAACTATTGTTAGCTATCAGTTTGACTCTCTGCCAACCAGCTAAATGAATCACTTTGAAAAATTAAACAAAAAGAGGTTTAATTTGACATGACTGTTGTTTGACTTTCCACTTTTTTGTTTTCATGGGGAGCCAAGGCTGATGCCATGCCATGCTAGGCAGAGAATAAGCACCACATATTTATCCATTGCCAACCCATAACTAATGTATTAAATCCTCTTATTATTTACTCTATTGTTTGCTATTAGAAATCTGAAGTGCAGACCCATAAGTCTACAATAAAGCCTCTGGATATTTTACAACTAAAACTTCTCTATCCTCTTAAAATATTTAGCTGGTTTTCTTTGCTCTTTATGTAGTAAATAAGCCTGTAGGGATACTGAATTCAGATGGCTAAACAATTTTGGGTGTTTTAGCAGTTTATGTGTGCCCTTCAATCTCTTAGAAAAAGCAAAGAGCAGGAGAGGCAGGGTTGCTGCAATAAAATGCTTTACACAGTGAATTTGGCTTGGGTGTGTAAAATGTTAATGTTGGAGTAAACCACCAGTTTGGCAAATAAAGTTAGCATGAGGCCTGTTGCCTGGCCATTTACAGTTTTGTGTTTCTTCTCTTCATTAGGTTTCTTTTCCTTGTTGCTACTTACAATAAACACTCTGGGCCAAATTTTCCACCCTGCTACAGCATGTGACCACATTGGCACTAATTCGGTAACACTGGTGTAACTGAGGCAGAAGAATTTTCTCTTCACATTTATAGTCTGCCTTTCATCTGAGGATATCAAAAACAATCCTGACCAAAATCATGTTCCAACATCTAAACCCTCCAAAGCTTTGTGAGAGCATAGAGCCAGCCTTTGCAGCTAGATCCATTTCTGATCCATATTTAAGATACTTCTGCCTTGATCTGAGTGGTGCAATTAGTTAGAACACTCCCTACACAGAATGGGAACCTTGAGAGGGGAAGGGAACATTGAGACTTATAAAAACTTGTGGCTTGTTTCAAAATCAACTTCTTGTTTAGAGACATAATTGTGGTTCTAGAGGGCTTAAGCCCAAAACAGTTCTGAAAATTTTATTTTCTGCTTAGTGCAAACCCAATTGCATGAATAGTTTTGCCTAAAAGAAAAAAAGCCTATCTAAGGAATTTGAAAACTCAGTTCGAGTTGCCTGTGGAAAGAATTAAACAAAATAAACTGTTACTATGAAACACATTATTCCATGCCTTCTACTCAAAACAGCAGTAAGCCATTTCAGTTCCTTCAGTCAATCAGTCAATTCAGTCAATGGGATACATTTCCTGCAGTGTTCAGAAACTAAAAAGTAAAAAATACAAAATTCTGATCATTACAGAAGAGAAATAATTCATAATTTTAAAAGAACCTCCAGTAGGGGTCATTTAGATTGAGTTGGCTTCCATTACAAGGGTTCCTTTAAAACATGTCCTGTCCTGCACAGGGACTCTGCCAGATGCAGAATTCACCTGGGTAGAAGGCTGGGCTGCTCTGAAGACAACACAGCCTGTTTCAACCTGTGGGGATGGAAGTAACAGGCATAACTCTTTCTCTCTCTTTGCAGAGAAAGCCAGGGGAGGTCAGTGAAGTTTCCTATGACCTTGTTCATGAACAGACACTAAACCCACAATATTTCAAGCTACTATCAATTTTATTAATCAATCAATCTTTATTTAGTTAAAAAAAGAAAAGAAATTGTATAGATGAACATAGGCTAGGGAACGACATGGTAGAAGTAAATATTGGACTGAATTAATGGTCTTTAAATTTTCTCACTGATTTCCAAAAGCTGGGGTTGCAAGGGTGTGGAAAGGGAAGGATGAAATTTAAATACCCCAGCCTTAGCACGGCACAACACCCCTTCTCAACACAGAATTCAGCTGTGGGGCAGATGAGAGCAAAACAACATTTTTTAAAGCTGTAAGTCTGCTTATGTTGTCCTAAAGTATGACCAGAATGCTAATGGGGCAGAACCAGGCTCTGTTTCATGGGCCTACCACTGAGTTTATGCTTCATGCACTACACAGAAAGACAAGTTTTGCATGTCAGACTAAAATTAACTCTTCCTTTTCTTCCCTTTTAATGAAGAAAAGAAGCACTATGCATGATGCTGCTGTGGGCCTGGGAATCCATTTCCCTCAGCTCCTCTCAACACTGATGACCAGACTGTGAAGGGCAGCACAGCCACCAACAGCAGCTCCTCTGCCATCAGTGCTGCAAGCTGGGTACTCCTCCCAGCAAAAGGATTTCCAGTCACAAGGTTTCTGTCTGCCTAGATCACTCCTGTGAGCTGCTGGAAAGCCATGTCACAGACTACTTCTCTGGCACAGGTTTTTACGGATACACAACACACAAGTCCTCTTGACAGAGGACTTAAATCACATTAAAGTGAATTTTAATTTGGGGTTAGAAATGAATGGATGTAAACCAACGTAAGTATCAGACACACTTGTCTCTCAGAATGAATAACTGAAAAAAGGCACCTATCTTTTTGCAGTCTTTTCTATGACTCAAATATCTGTTCCTCTACTACTTGTATTTTACAGGATGAAATTTTTCATTGAATAATTGCCAAAAGGCAATATCTACCTCTTTATTTTCTGTGCTTTATAAAATGAACCTGAGCCACAAGCTCTTAAACCCAAACCAGCTACTTTCATAATTTCAGTGTTTAGAATTTGAGAGCAACCTAAAAGGTTGATGATAGCTGTCTAATGCTTTAGTGCTCTTGACAGACTAACAGCAAGATCTCTGCTTTGAAAGGAGGGAGAGATTTATAAGAAGTTTTAGAATCAAGAATATTATTTTCAAGTTACTGAATGTAGCACATTTTCCATTTTAAGTTACATACACATAATTTTGAATATTAGTAATATAATTGTTACTTGAAGTTTCCATGAAAAACTACAGAACTCTTGTATTCACCTTTTAGAACATTTCTTCTAACAAAAGAAATATGTGTACACAACTTCTAGGTCAGCATTATTCAAAAGAAGGTCCCTGTGTATTTTTGTAACAATTGCCCTTTCCTTTCATTCGCACTACAAATCTCAGATTAGTAAATGCTAAGAAATGGGGATTTTGTGGTATTTGAGATTAGATTAATTAGCTCTGAAAAATCTAATTTACATGCATGAAACACATATTATACACTCTTCTAACTTATACCTTATTTCACAAAAGCAATAGTGAGACCTGAACAAAATCATATTGGAGAAACCAAAATACTCCAAGCACTTTCTTTGGAGTAGTTGAACCCTAAGCATAGGGAAAGAAAAAATCTAATTGCATTTGAGATCTGTACAGACCACCACAAACCTATCAAGTTTTTTTACTCAAAAGTGAAAAAGAGACAACACATACCATGGTACAGAGCCTGGGAAAGACTAAAGAATATCATCTTTTCCTCAGAGCCTCCATGCAAAACACACGAACAGAGGCACTAGTGTTCTCTGAAGCCTTTGTGCTGTATCCAGGAAGGATGCAGACACTTAAAGCAAGACTGAAGTTGGAACTGAGACCCTGAGACTAATATTGGAATCCAAATAAGGCTCATCAACTGTTGCTTTATCTTGAAGTTGCTTAAATTTACCCAGTATATCTGATTGATTCAGTGTTTTCTGATATTTCCAGCCTCTTTGTGGTCAGGATCCAGAAAAAAACATATTCCACTAGCTTCAGACCTCTGAGTAACTAAATGCAACAGACAATCAGAGAGACATTTAACACATATTCATGGAATGGGCTTTCTAGAGGCAGGAGTTGTGAGCCGTCAAGTTGGTTTTTTTAAAAAAAAAGAAACAGAGGTGGGTGCATTCCTTTTTAAAGATATTACACCATTTACCCAGGAAGGTAGAAATGCAAATTCAGCAACTTAAGAGCATAATTTGAGAGCACTCAGATTGTGCCCCTGGAGCTGTTGGCCAATACAGAGACTGTCTGCACACAAAGATCAGCTGCAATACAGCGATTTACAGCACAGAATGTGTTTCTGAGGGGTAGCTGTACAGACCACTTGCCAACCAGATGGAGTATTCTGGGTTCTGGTGTTTGCTCCTGGGGCTGGAATAAGGACAAAACTCCAGAATCATCACTGTGATGTATATAAATAGGAAGTATGCAAACAGGTTTCTTCTTGGCTTTTTTGGATCAATGGATTTTGAATGCTTTTCTGGATGGAGTCACAACTTCAGTAGTATAGGCAGGATGTAGTTTAAAGGCACTGTGGGAAGTAAGAAATTATAATTTCCTGCCCTGGTTATATGGAACTCTTGAATCTCAGTAAATGCTCCACCATATCACCGACCCAAAGCAGAACAAACTGCAGCTCTACACCGTCACCTCCATGTCCCCCCTGGCAGAACAAAACTGATGAGTACAGCCTGAACTCTAAGCCTCTGTATGTTATGGCCAAGTTCCTGATGAGATCATAAGGAGACCAAGACTGTAATGTCCATTTCAGAGTTCACTTGCCTGGATGCAGATTTGCCCCTCAAGACAAGGACTGTGATCCCAGCTCTTTCAAGTCCTCAGATTGTTATTCCTTAAGCTGTCAGCTAATTAAGAGAAGCAAATGGCTGTCACACTATGAATAAATGTGTACTCAAATATGCTGAAATTTGAAGGTCTTTCAAGGAAAGGGTTCTAGACAGGCATTCAAGGTTAGGAATACAAACCCTTTGAAGTTGTAAGTCAGATTTGCTACTTCAGCAGAGAATCAAGACTCCTAATGTATCTTTCTGGCCCTCTGCAGAAAGTTGCCTGCAGAGGTCTCTTGCAGATGTTTTTTTTTGGCTTATCTTCTCTCCCCATGCTTAGCACAGGTAACCCTAGCATTAGCACAGGATGTGGGATACAGTCTAGAGTGCCTAATTTAAAAGTGCCTAATTTTTAAGCAATATTTACAAGGGCTAGCCCTTAGACTCTGGACTGAGCCAACTATTAACTTGTGTGAAAATATAATGTGTTCAAAGACACTCTTTAAATAAGAGTCTGTGAATAAATTCTATGCTCTTCTGTTATGGCTCAGCTAGGTTGTATCTGCAGTACTCTGTGAGACTTCTTATGTAAAAAGCTCTGAAAACCTTGCTATTTCAGATCAGTAAGTCAGGAACCTATCTAATACTTAAACCAAGGGAAACATCCTCATGGAGTGCTTAACCAGAATCTATTTAAAAATTTAAGTTAAACCAATGCAACTTGTTTCTACAAGCTCAGGGCATGCTGCCCTGCATTTATTCTGCGTATACAGACTTCTCCAAAGGGAGCACAGGGCATAAGACTCCAGGTTTGAGAACAGTCCATTCCATATAATCCTGAATCAACTTGCAAAAAGGCCAGCCAGTGTTGGTTAATGCCATTCTGGCTATGGGTTTAGAACATGCTGTTCCCTCTAATACATTTTTGCTCTACATTCTTAATTCACTTGAGCACTGTGCATGCTCAGTTTTGGTGCAACACTCATATCTCACCTATCATGCAAAATTCCTCCTTCCATCACTAGCAGGCCTACCAGGAGATCTGGAGATATTATTGCCCTTATTCACAGTTCTAACAAAAGGCAGCTTGGTTTATTGCTCTGCCACTAGCAAAATATTTACATTCAAAGCCATTATGCGCCAGAAAGCAGGCACAAAGTCTTTATTTCTCATAGCTGCTAAAAACCAAAGAATAGGTGGCTCTGTGAGAAGGGAACTAAGGTAGATACAGCAAAGGATGTATCCTCTTCCATGTGTCACCAGTTGTCACCCTATCCTTGCATGATCTGAAACCCAAATTTTAAGAAATATGAAAGTTTAGAAATAAAAAATCTGCTCACTTTTTAACTGAAACTGAACTTGTGTTTCATGTGTGGAATTAGGAGACTTTCATAAAACCTCGTCTGGCCTTGGATGATTCTGAGGTATTTTTGTTGGGCACCAAATTCTATAAACTAGCCACTACTAACAGCTTCCTTCTGTGAAAGGCTCTGGTTCAAACTACAGCAAAACTCAAAGGCTAAGTCCAAAATAAACAGTTCCTGTAAAAGTAAATTGATAAATAGCTCCCCTGTAATCATATAATTAGTGGTACAATGTGCTAACCGCTTTTGTGAGAGCAATTTTAACGCTTGCCATTCACATTGTCAAAAATATCGACCCAGTTGCTTAAAAACAATTGCTGAAATGAATGTTGGTCTCTTCTGTGGTCATTAATGCTGGGGCAGATCTTGCTGTATACAGACAGCAACAGACCCTTCATTGGTACACATCCACACTGTGGTTTTTTTATTATTTCCTAGCAAAATCTGGAGATTGAGGCAGGGTGGCAAGGATCCACATCTGGCCTGCTCACCTATCCCCAGTCATTGGATCCACTAGCCAAACTTCCTACATACTGAGGATAGCTGGTAGGAAAAATTACATGGCAACAAATTCGAAACTTTCGGTATCTAAAGCTTCAGGAATACAATTACACTTCACAGAACATAGATGTGATCCCCTCCTTAAAGGCTTTCTCACCATAGGGAGACTCTTACATTTACCAATCAGGTAAAACCCAGGATGACAAGAGGGACTTCAAGGGCATTTTGCACCCCTTCCTGTGAAATGGAGATCAAGATGTTTAGAGCTAAGTACAATTAGGTCTGAAGAAATGTTGGAATTCAATCAATAGAAGCAAATACCGTTGTTTTAACTTTATCCAAGATCATCATCAAGACTGCAAAATTCCTGCAGTCTGCAAAATGTTTTATCTTTGTAAAAGGTTTAGTCCTTATGTGTGAAAAGAGTTTTCCACTTGCCTACCATTAAGTCAGTAATTATAGAACAACATTTCTCAAGATGTAGAACATTCCTTAGGAAATAGACTCATTTTGGTGGGCAACTATCCTAACAGAGTCTAAGAAGCCATTACTAAAAATCAAAGCTCTAACTCTTGTGGTTGTGAAAGGTGCCTGCAACAAAAGGGAGCAATTGTCTCAGAAGGGTCTTCTTGCAGCTCTTACTCTTAGACATGCACTAAATTCACCAAATGCAAGAGGTGTGGATGCCAGTACAGCTCACTATTTCACTACTAATGCAAGAACAAAGGCAAATGCACCTTAGAAGGGATCCTTAAGCCAGTGGTTCTGAGTGTAAACAGTAAAAAATGGTATATAATAAGGAAAAAACAGAATGTACATATGCTAAGGTATTTGAAGTAAAAAGCTCATGAAAAAGCAATGGGTTCGATTGATTTCACTTTGGAAATGAGCTCAGCTTTTAAAAGACTTAGAAGTACTGTTACAGGAAGATGTAAAGATTTTACAGTAACAACAGATGCCAAAATAGCAACAAAGCTCTACACACAAAACTCCTGACTTGCAAGTAAACAGCTGTGCAACCCATGCCTATTATTCTCAACTCTCAATTTTCAGCTCCTTGCCTCCTGAGCTTGAAAGAAAATTCTTTACTAATAAACCAATAAACCTCCCTATAAATATTATCTTCCATTCAAATGTCATTTAACCATAGTTTGACCCAGATAAGTGACTCCCAAGCTTTCTTCATCAGCACACCTAGTTTCAGGACAATGAACCCAATTCCGGCTGATCACTCCCCATGAATGCTACAGCTTCTCTGTCTGGCAAACACTAACCTCGCTTGTAAGATTTAAAGAGGAATAAGCAGAAATGTCAGCACGGTCAGAAACAGGTGTATAGTCAATATACCTTTCACTTTGAGTTGTCAGTATAAATACAGACACACTCAATCTCATACACAGGTACACAAGTGTTCATTCAGCTAATCTATAACCTAAAGAAGAACTTTTTCCTACACCCTGGACAAAGAAAAAGGAAAAAAGGAGAAGCTTACATTGTTAGAGATATTTTTATTTCTAAATACTCAGGATGAACTTTGAGAAGTCAGTGATGGGCTAGGTAGACTGCAGAAATAATTGTGCAAAAAAAATCATATCCAGGGCAACAGCATCAGTGTTTGACATCTAAATAAAACAGTATTCTGGCACGTGCAGCTCCTGTGATGGCCTTAGAAGAAGACAAACCAAATTTCAAAGGAATAGCAAGCCAAACCTACTAAATACATACAGGATGTTGAAGCCAGTCATTCAGTCCTCACTAATTCAAATGGTCTTCCACACCAACGGGGTTTGGAACCCAAGTCATAGCAAAGAATACCATTTAGCATCAGTGATGGAATTAAGGAAAATTAAGACTGAAGCTGTAAAAACAAATGGAAAAATGTGATGTAGGATCAGGATTGCTGTGTGCTGTTACCTAGAAAGTAACTTTTTCTATAAAGGGGACTGTATATAAACTTTTACAAGAAAGACCTTAAAAAAATGTCTCTAAATCAACAGGAAACAATGAGATGGCTGGAGTTTGGATTAGTATTCAGCCCTTCAATGAGTTCCATTCCACAGTTGTTCAGAACAACTCATTTTCTACACGTTCATACCACTAAAAAGCACAATGACTTCCAAAGACCATCGTTTGGAGGCTGGCTGTCAGCTGCCCTCACAGATCATACCATGAAAACACTGCAATTTCCACCCAGTCTTGAGAAATGCAGCTTGGCAGAGATGTAGGAATAGATGCTAAAGGTAAAACCAAGACCCTGTCACACCAAGCAGGTAGTATTTCCTCTTGTTTGCTTTCTCATCCTTTTCTCACTCTGAGCACATACTGCCTTTTGAAAAAGTAGAATTGTTTTCTACTCTATCTTCATATTTTTGTACTTTTAACTGAGAACAAGAGTAAAATCCTTTCATGGCACAGCTGTGTAGGACAGAGGAGAAGAAAACTTGATCACATTGGGGAAGGCATGGGGGAAAGAGGAGGCAACAGACTTTCATTGCATTGTTCTGGACATGCAGGAAAAAAGACAAAATGCAAGGGATGTGGCTTATTTTGGCTGCAGCTTTATTAACTCAGCTCCTCTGGGAACTACCATCAATAACTTGTACAGTGCAGGTCGTCATTCTTTCCATAATCATTCCCACCTGCTGGAGAGCCACAGTTGGCCTCCTTTCTCCCATCACTCCACCCCTCACTCCTCCCACCCCCACCTCCACAGCTGGTCACCAGCTTACTACTGACCACCATAACCCCCAAAAGAGAGTAAAGGGGCTGGAAGAAGCAATTGATTCCTTGCTGCTACAGACTTCAGCAATTCTTACTCTCTCTCAGCTTTTTACCTTTGTCCAATTCTTCCTTCAGTTCCATTTTATCATACATTAAGATCTTTGTGGAATAAATGCCTCCATTGCACATCTGCCTAATGGAGGTGACAGCAACTAGCTTGGCTGAGCTTCTCCACCCCTCCACCCTGTTTTCCAGAGAGTTAACAGAGCAGATTTGTGGCTAAGCATAAAGCTGTTATCAAACTCTGTGTATACAGACTCAGCAAAGTGCCTCAAATAGAAATAAACACCTTTTATCCAGAATTCTGATTATCATGACATTTACAGTTGCTGTAACAATTTGAGAATACCATTTTAAATAGCAAAGGAAGTGGGGTTTTACACTGGGCAGAGAAAGTGAGAAGCAGAGAACAATCTAATTTCCATGATTTTTATATACACATCAGAAGATCTGTTGACTTGCACATTCTCAGCTTCATTCTTTGGCTCTAAGAATGGACCTGCAAAGACAGAGACCAAAGGGCTTGGAGTGAGAGGGACAATGTGTTTCACAAGTGTCAAGACTGCATCTAAAGGGGGATGTGCCTGTTGACTATCTGCACACACAACCCATCCCTTGGGTTGATCACACATCAGGTTTATGTGAAAAGTGTGTCTGCATGTGGACCTGCTCCCCACGTTTCTGGCAGGAAGATGGGTCATGTGTGTGCAAATTCTGTGTGGAGGAATGAAGGATGAACAAAAGCAGCAAGAATTACACTCCCATCAAAACTCTGTCTTTTAAGAAAATAGCAAATATTCCATCAAAAGCACACACAGAAAAGGTTTTCTGATATAATGCCAGCCATTTGTCAGGTAAAAGCCACAAAAGTGTCCATGGAAAATTCCATCTGGTATTCCAACACTATGACCACTGCATCTTAAAAAGCAATCAGTCTATTTTTGTACTTCAGTTCGTCTAAGATTTTTTATTTGTTTTGGCAACGTATCTACATTTTCTATGAATTATCAGTGCATGTGGGAAAGGCTTTCTAGGACCTTCAGTGCAACAAATGTGTTTGGAAATACTTATGTTTCTTAAGCCATTAAAATGAAGTTGTAAGCAGTAGCTATGCTATCACTGCCATGTCATTTTAGATAATTATCTCCCTCCTAAAAATAAGAGCCAGTGCAGACCCCCTGACCCTTCTCCCGTCTGAACTAATTCTCTTTTTTCTTCTCTTACTGCTTCAGTAACCAAATTGAAATAATTAAAAGCTATACCAGTTTTAGAGGCAGTGTAAGATCAGAAATGGAGCTATTCCCATTGACTTTAGAGAAAATGGGACATCAGTATGCATGATGCTGGTTCCAGAAATACAAAATTAGGAGGACTTTGCATTTCTGCTTTCATTTTTATTTATTTTTCACTCACTATTCATTAGTAAAATCAACTGCATAAAGGAAAAATGCATTAATAAAAATGGAACACATTTTCATCTGGGTTTTATATTTTCTAAATTAATTCCTTTGAAAATGAAATACATAATTGAAACAGAAATTATATATTTACTGCTTGCAAAAATATACCATGCGCAAGATGTTGAATGTTGAACTACTTAGAGAAATTTACTCCTTTGCATTTTTCACATGAAGCTGAATTATGGGAATTGATGGATCTTTTCTGGAATCAAGGACATTTGTCTCTGTTCCCAAATGCAAAAGAATGGAAATACAGTATTCTATCATTATGCTGTGCTTGATCCAGGTCCATTCAATTTTTTTCCTCGTGTTTTGGAAACATACAGACATGAAAACCAATGTCTGCATGGCCCAGCAGGAGATAGTAAAATACTTCACAAACACCAGATGGGATTTTAACAATGTTTGTAAAACATAAAACGCTTGAAGCATTCTCTGCAAACCGAAAAACTGAACGTTTCATCTCATTATAGGTCTTTTTTTTCACCTAGTGTATTTCTTAATGTTTTTATTATAAGACTGACACTAACAGATCTCTGATGTTTAAAAAGAGACCTAAAAATCAATTACTTTGGAAACTAATATTGATACAGATACTTACTTGTGTGATGTCACCAGTGTAAATACTATGCTATCTTTATAATGTGACTGCATGGTCTCAGTGCTGGAAAAGAACAAAAACTATATTTTTGTTTCATTCTTCTATTAAACACAAAGGCATTTGTGGGTTTCAAGATATTGTATTATGTTTATGTTTCTAACCATCAGATAACATTTTAAAAGTACAAAAGTAGACTGCCTATCAATCATCACATCGGAAGAAATAATAATGAGCTCCTACTCCTCCAGGATTAGGAATGCTGTTGAATGGAAAATTTAAGAAAGCTGCTTTTACCACAAGATACAAAATGATTTAAACTGAAATTGTCTGGGGGAGATGAGCCAAAGGCACTGAATTTCTTATTAAAAAAGGGAAACATTTAAAAAGCATTGAGTAAAGTTATTTAGACTATTTTCTAACTAATTTTCTGTTATTTCAGTTTTCCTTTCAAAGCGATCATCTGAAGGCAGAATGTAAGGCAGAAATAGCTGAAAAAATACCCTTTAAAATGCAATTGCATATTTAGAAACAATCAAAAAGAGCAATTCACGTCAAAGTAATAGTTAAGTTCACAACCATTCTGAAATTTCAACATGGTGCCCTGATAATGGATGAACAGAAGCATCAAAATCTTGAAAGTCTTCCCAGGATGGAAAACCATTTTAAGCTATATGAAAAAATTAAGTTAATTTTCAGGCAATGTAATGCAATGTAATTCTCTAGAAGGAGAATTGTTCTCTTAAAACCAAACAGAACTTGAATTAACTGAATAGTTGAAAGCATACTGTTCAGAAGCATTCCTACTGCCCTTGAGAAACATTTCTGCTCATAGGGTACCTACTCTTTCCCAAACAAAGGATATGCAGCTCCTGTAAAATTTGACAATTTTCTGCCTCCATCAGACAAAGCAGTTGTTCCAAGCCTAGGTCTGTCACTAGCATTAACAGGCAGAGGTGTGTGCTCTCCTGATCCAGGACACCTGGTGTGCCCAGCTTGGTAAGCTGCAAAGTCACACTTTATGGCTCCCCTAGGATGCAGTCTCTTGCATCCCCAGCAGCACAGCAATCTAAGTTTAACCAAAGGGCTCTCTTTTTGTCAAGCACTGAAGATGGAGCTGCTGCACTCCCAGGGGAAGGCACAGCCAGTGACTCCAGAGAACCTGGAGCTACTCTTTCTCACCTCCTGGCAGAATACTGTGAGCAAACAGGACAGTAGCACTGGCACTGCTCTAGAAGACAAGAGGTCAGGGTGTGACCACTGAGTATAAATGGAATGGTGGCTTTGTGTGAGGCAGGAATTCCAAAGTCCTGCAAACCAGCAGAACTCAGATGGGGCAGGCTCTTACCCACCCTGGGGGGCACTTCTGCATGGCCTGGTGGCAACTTCAAGAGCAATCGGGGTCACACAGAAGAAGCATTAAGCAGCACAAGATGTAATGGAGATAATGGTGGAAAATAGCTTTTTTGGCTGCTTTTCAGGAATTAGGCACCTCATTTAATGCAGTTTCAGCAATCTTCAGCTTAGGGAACTAAGTGGTGGTAATGTAAAATAGCTTAGCTTAGAAAGATTTCATTCCAGACATGCCTACTGCCATCTGAAGGTACTTAGGAGAGTGTGGCAGTCTAGATATTTTTGCATCAGGTTTACCAGATTCTCTCAGTTGCAATTTATATTTGTCATATAATTTTAAAGAGGTGTCAAAGGAATTGTGGCCCTCATGCCCCTTTTAGTTGTGACTCTTGGATGACTTTATGCATAAAAGGGCAGGGTGCTGAATGAAGTAAAGCCACAAATGAGTTATGCATGGTCATCTTTAAACCAGAAGGGTATTTAGTGCCTTTAAGTTTCCCTATCCCTTTGCACTGCAGGCCAAATTTTCATAAGGTGAAGGTTGATAGCCATGTATTTTATAAGCCTAACTTCTGCATCAGAAAATGCCACAATTGCATCCTTAAGCACAGCTGTATTTCGAGAAAACACATGGATATTTGTGGGACTAAAGGACCAGGGAGGTCTTACTGAATTCAGTATGAACCTTTCCACCAACTTGAGTGGGATTAATGTCAACAGCAATATCATATTTTTATTAAGAAATGAAAGATTTCTGTTGACAGATGCATAAAACAAACAACAAAAGGATGGAGTCAGATATGTTGTGATGTCTGGCTTGCTTTGTGAAAATCCTACACTGAAGGTCATCCAAGAATGATTTCAGGAGAGGCAGTGCTGGCATAACATTTTTGTTATGTTTTTTGTAGAGTTGGTTGTTCTATTAATTTCATAGCAGATATTGCTATGGCAACTAAAATGTTATGAATTATTAATTGATTATTTTCATTCTCTTTTCCTGTGGTGCATTTTTGTACTTTCTGAGGGTTTCATGCGAAGTGTAGTTTGTGCATTTTGGTTAAATATTTTTAAACCAGTAACACTATCAGGATAAAGAAAAGCCAAAATAAATTCTACTCATGAAAATTTTATTTTGGTTAAGTAATGTATATATATGTACACATGCTACACATTTGGCTGCATCCATTTACAGACAAAATCTGCCTTAGTAGAAATTTATGTGCTGAAACAAGGGACAAACTTTAAAAGCTGGAACACTTCAATAGAGATCTTTTTATAACAATCCTATAATTTGAGTTGCTCAGTTCCACATGTGGCACCCCCTTGACAAGTACAGCAATTTTGAGTCTACAGTCACAGAATTAGGAATATAGCTTATATTCCTTAGTGATAAAGATATAAACAGTCAGTGTCCTGATGGAATTCACAGGATAAATCATTTCTCCCTATGCAGTTCTTTACTAAAATACTCCCTGTAAAACTCTGGTCTTTGAGTGTTTTTATTTCAAAAAGATCTCGTACATTCTGTATCAATTTTATTCAGTTTACAAGTTAAAATATGTTTCTGCTTCCTTTTGTAAATGGCACCCCTCCAAACTAGGCCTGAAATGTAAAAGTCAAAATAGATTTTTCTCAAGTTTATACTCATCGGTATCACCAGTAGAAGATGCTTCACAGCTGAAGCTCCAGTAGAAATGATATTGTGCAAGACTGAAAATAAATCAAACCCCTCTCACTAAATTCATTGGCTCTTCAGAAAAAAAAAAAAAAAAAAAGCAGCTAATTCCTAGTGGCAAGGTCTGTGCTACCTCTGGAGCAGCTGCAAGCAGCCCTGCTCACACATGGCTGTAGGAGCATCTGCTGCAGGCTGCTTCCCAGGGCCTGCCTGCTGGTGCCCCAGCTTGTCTTCTGTCCTGCACTGGCTTGTTTTCTGTGTCATCGTGGGCTTCAGGGCTCCTCAACCAGTGCTTCAGCACCTTCACAAACCCTGGAGAAGCCCATAACTATGGAGCATGAGCCTTGTGGCCCTCTGGCTTACATGAGAATGACCCTCCAGGGACCACACTCATCCTTAACGTCAGCACAGCAAGCTGGCAAAGCTCACCAGATAATAGAGGCAAACAATCAGAGGAAAAATGAATCATTTTTAGTGCACAATTACTGTGGATTTGAATTTACTCACAGTAATTTTCCTCAGAATTGCTTACATGCAGAGGAGTAGGCTCTGAATTTCAGTGGGAAATGGGAAGCTGTGTCTCTCTTTGCCTCCTTTGAAAATGGCTCTCTGTACATTAGTTTGGATGCAGCAAGAAAAAAAGTCAGATCAAAAAAACCCTTTTTTTCCAATTTGTTTTTGGCCGTAGAACAAAACTGTCAATTACTTTTGCTGTGTGTGTATGTGTCCAGATGCTTCTTTTCAAGTAACACATCCTACCCAAGCTTCACATTATGACTCCATCCATGCCTAGAGCCTTCAACTGTACTAAATTCTCATTCCCATCTTCCCTTTCTCATCCGAAAGAGAGTACAAGGGTGCATGAGTTCTGAACTACATCACTTTTAATGAACCCAAATGCTAACTGCCCTTTCTGTGTTTAAAAATTTACATCTGGAAACAGTAATAAAGTAACTTTGCCTGTAAGTAACTCTATCCATGCTACTTACAACTTAAAGAACATTTTAATTTTTTTTCTATTTAAATAATTTGAGTCAGGTATCTCAGAGATGCTGGCTGGTTCTCTTTGTCTTGGCTGAAGGATGCAGTGCACCCTTTCAATCTCCAAATGTGGTCTTTCTGTCTCTTCTGAAAGAAGTTACTAAGGAAAACCAGTCGTGTTGGTTCACCTGCCTTCTTCACTAAAACCTATTATTCATAATTTGGAATACCTACTTGATGACTGTAAAGGCACAAGCTACTGGCTGGGATTCAGTACATTTCAGCAAACATTACCCCATGTTATTATTACAGAAGACAAACATAATGTGAAGAAAAAGCTATTTCAAAAGAATCTATGATTGCAAAGCAGATATACCTAATATAAAATCAAGCTAGAAAAAACCCTAGATTTCATAGAATGTATACTGTATTTTAATGAACAGTGCATGCTTCTCACGGGATTTTTTCAGGCAGTGTATGGAATACTTTTATCTTTTGTATTTTGTGGAGGATCAAATAGGCTAAAACACGGATAACTGAGAGTAGGGTAGTCATATTCATATTTTTGCACCACATCTTGAAAAACCAGGCATTCATGTCAGCAGAGTATTGTGTTCTCCAGTATATCAAAAACGTGTTGGAAAATAGAAAGCCCAATAAATCTAATGGCTAAAACTGTGCTCCTTTTTTAGTTTCAGAAAGCAATATCTTTGATTCTTCAAGTGCATCTCTCTACTCTGCAGAACTATTTAGTGCAGCCACTTGGCAATTCGCACAACTTGTGGATGTGGTGCTTAGGGATGTGGTTTAGTGGGACTTGGCAGTGTCAGGTTAATGGTTGGACTCAATGACCTTAAGAGTGTTTTGCAATCTAAATGATTCTGTGAGTCTACGGCACAAGCTAGCTCAGCTTTCCATGTGTCCTGAAAGATTTATCTGCTCAAAGCCAGCTCAGGTATTTCAGTACAGAAATACCGAGGCACATAAACACCCCTATTCTGTGTCATAATATAGTCCTTGTGAGTCAAAATTTCCACTGACTTAAAGTAAAATTAGCATAATAGAGTATGGACTGAAAGATTGGCTTTCTACTTCTATTATCAGATTTTTTTTCCTTTGGTGACAGAAAAGCCAAAGCTTGAAACCTCACCCTTCAAATTCCAGTATTTTTCATCATCTGTCTCAAAGCCAGATATAAATGGCAGAGGAGTACCTTAGGTGAGGATGCTTTCTGAGCAGTTTTTTTCCTCCCTTCATTGCCTGCATAGAGCTTAATGGTGTCTTAATGGTTTGAATGTAAGTGAATTGTGCACAGCTATCCAATAAATGCTGTTTACATTGGAAGCTTCTAAGGCAATCACATAACAGAAGTGAGTTCTAAAAGTCTCCAGGTTATTAAATCCATATACATACAAACATTTATATATATTATATATAATATGAAGACTAACTATTTCTATATTCTGTTGTCCTGGCAACATCTAGGTGACTGATGAAATATTGAAGATGCAGGTGGTTAACAAACCTGAGGGAATATTGTCTGGTTTCTGTGTACTATCTACTACTATTATGCCCATTTAAGTATCAAAAGGATAAAAAACTCACAGATGTGCTATTATAACTAAAATTATTTGAAATGCATTTACATTATACTACAAAGTAAATCTAAGAGCTATTGTGGCAGGTGTTACAACAGCATCTGGAAATGGTAATAGCAGCTGCACACCTTTCCTCACTCTTCTGA
Organism: Rhipidura dahli; assembly: GCA_013399225.1. Lineage (NCBI taxonomy): Eukaryota > Metazoa > Chordata > Aves > Passeriformes > Rhipiduridae > Rhipidura > Rhipidura dahli. Next base: position 2,040,065 of record VXAC01001162.1, read on the forward strand.
TAGGCTCCATTAGGGGCCATCAATCCCTTGGACTACACTGTGGGTTCAGCATTTTCAGCAAGTATCCCAGAACAAAGCAACCTGTAAAACATACACTGACTTCAAGGCCAGTTTTACAAATGACATTTGTAATGCCATTTAGTCCGGGTAAATAGAGGGGCAACTTGCAGAACTAATCACATGAGGTTTCTCCAAGTTACCTCTGTAACTTCTGATTGTGATTTTTCTTTTTTTCCCTGAAAAACCATCTAGTAAATCAAAGATACTGTGACCAGGCTGTCTGAGAATACAGTGTTCTCATCAGGACTATCCTCATAGAACTATCAGGGTGTTTTTTTAACCTTCCTTCTCATATCTGCTTACCTTGTAGCTTGGTTCCTCACTGCTAACATGTGACAGATTCAGTCAACCTTTTTTTTTTCTAAAGTTCAGAGGGTTCCTTCAGAATTGCCTCTTGTATATTGGGGTTTAGTAGCTCCCCAAAAAGCCCATCTTGAAATACATCTCATAATAATTCTGGCATCATGTTTGCAAAGGCAGTTTCCCAGAAGATTAGTGGGAAAACATGTCCTTCCTTTGACAGTTACCAGTAATGGAAATCACAGCATGGGCCCAAACACACCTGTAACCTGACATGGCCTGGCAGGATGATGGGAATCTGTTGTGTCAAGATGGTCTCACTGCTTTTTCACATATAATTCAAACTCATCAGGTGAAAAACAAACTCCATATCCATCCACAGCCTAAAGAAATGAGAAAATTGCACTGGGCACTGGAGTGAGATAAGGGATGGAAACATTAACAAAGGTTAAGTTTAGCCTTCAAAGACCAGACTTTCAAACTAATTCCATTGTTACAAAAGGAGGCAAGCAGTCCTGGAGGGAAATATCAAGAATGCCTAGATGATGGCTTCTACTTCTGTACCATCTTCTTCTTTTGGTGTATTGTACGTTGCCCTGCTTTCCTATTACACTGGAAACCTCTCTTTCTAACAAACAATGTGCTTCTGTTCACCATTTTGGGGAGAGTTCACATTCATCTGCTCTCTCTCCCATGCAGTGAACTGTTGTCGAGCAGCTCTGTGATAACTGCTGGTCACAATGAAGGGTGTTAAAACTATTCCCTTTCATCTAGCCTGTGATGCCTTTCCTCTGTGTAGGGGTGTAGAGGTGTGTCAGAGACCATTACCTGAGTCCTCTGTCGAAAAGATAATGTGCAAGATTGCTTTTGAAATGGGCTGTATGTGGTTTTCCACAGCTTTATTAATGGATGGTAGTTAGTACAGCAGGCATGCAGCCATTTTCCTTAATGCCCAATCTGCAGCCTTGTGCTCTGCGCCTGTATCACACCTCTCCTCCAGCAGAGGCCTGCTGGTATGTAAAGGGTCAAAGTGCAGAAAGGGGACCCAGGCAGAATTCTCTTTACACAAGCAGAATACCATTTTCTACCTTGGACTCTAAAAGGCCTCTCAAGGTGAACATGGGATTAAAGGCTGTATCATACAAACTCTTGTTTAAAAGTTTAATCTTTCTCTCACATACAGAATAGAAACACAGAGTGATGTATGCTGGAAGGACTTAAAGAGATTACCTTGTTTCACCTCCAGCTCAAGGACCAAATTTAGATGAGATGTCTCATGGCTTATTCAGTTGACATGTAAAAAAATCAATGGATCTTGAGATAAATTATCCCCAGAATCCAGGGGTGGCTAAAAAGAAGTGAGAGAGGGAATTTTAGTTTACTGCTGAATTTTACAGAAGAGCTAGGAAGAGTTAGTCTGCATCCTCACTTCTCCACTTCTCACTCCTCTCTTTTAGTACCTGAACTCACAGAAAGTAAAAACTTGTTTCTGCCTAGTATTTTCTTTTCTGGGATATCTGATGCTCTTTCACCATAAAACTACTATTGCTTCGGAGTGCCTGAGCATTTCAAATGCAAGTTTTATATTTCTGATTCATTTTAAGGATTATATTTAATTTCTTTTAATAGACGCTTTATTATATTTTTTGCCTCAAAGTGTAATTGGTCGAAATAATCTGCAAATCGTGTCTTCTCATGAATTCTACTGCCGGCAGCGCCTGGAGGTGAAGGGCTCAGAGCTGCAGCAGCAACCAGGAGAGGGAGCCCATGCTTTTAGCTTGGTCTTGTCTCACTGACGGCGGCAGCAGTGGGAAAAGGCAACATCAAGCGTACAGATTCTGAACAGATAAACTCAAGTTTTGATAAGAGAAGGTAGCCAAATTACTTTTTAATTCAAGCAGAAGTATCTCTTGGGTGTGTGTATGTTTTTGGCAAAACAATAAATAAAATCCACACCTTCAAGTAATAAGCTGTTAAAAAATTAATTGGTATGAATCCACAAGTATATGGGAAACCATTCAACTTCTTCACGGACATGGTGCATGGTGCATAAATAGATTCCAGCCATGCTTGCAGACATGGTTCGAATCTATTAATTAGCCCTTGGCCTCATATGCCTTTTCATCTGTCACTTCTTTTTCAAAAGTCAAACTAATGACTTCAGCTACTGCTTCGTCTTTGTCAGCTCAACCACAGCTTTAGACTCCAGTGCCGTAAGCAAATCTATGCACTTATTTTGTCCATATGAAGATTCCCAAAGAACTAATACAATGTACAAAAAATAGATTTATAGTACACACCTGTGACTTTTCCAAAAACTAGTTCATCCTTTTAATGTCTTAACGAAATCTAATTGCTTGTGTTGCTCAGTTGTAAGTTTGTTTGGGTTTTTTTTCCAAACAGTTCTTTTTCAACACAATCTTTGTGTGAAAGCAACAAGAAACATACTTTCCATGTATTGTGGGTATGTTTCTACAGAAACCTCTGAACAGATTCAATTCACTTAAACACAATTCTAAACTTGCTAGGTTTTACTCTGGCAAGGTACTGAGATAGCAAGAACAGCTTTGCATGCCAAATATGTGGCACTACCACAAAAGCATCTATAATTTAGACAGACCACAGGAAGTAGTAGGTTGTATTTGAGAAATATCTATGTACCTGTTACAACATTTTCTTTGTGTCTATCAACCCAAAGTAGCTGTAAGAGATGAAATAACTCAGTCTCACCACATTAACTTCTGTACATCAAAATAATTTGATGATAAAATTAACTTAATGTTAATTTAGTGCTACGCCTTAGATAGATAGTCTCAAAAAATAATAACAAAGAGTTCCTACTACATAGAAGAAGCTTCTCTTTTAAAATGCCATGGGAAAAACTTCACTGATATACTGCTGGACAACTCTAAAACAGAAGGAAATTCTAAACATTAAAGCTCCAAAGTAAAATACATCATAAATAATCTAATTCAATCAGCACAGTAAATCTGAATTTAGGATTTCTAAATACCCTTACATAGTCTAACTTATAAACCCCTTTCAAGTTGTTCTCATTTTTTAATTAAGTTGTTCAAAGTTAGAAAGTAAAAACTGCTTGTGTCAAAATTAGCAGTTAGATATTGAAAGTGCAAATAAATAGAAATACCACATTTTGAAGATTTCTGAGCACCAATGAGCATTACTAAAGAGTGGTGTCTGATTTGACACCTGTATTCACCTGGAAATTCACCTGTAGATAATATGCTTCTGCCCTAAATAAAATTTAATACAGTGCTAATGTATACACATATTATAATGCATACAACTCATCCTTGACCTCTGACACTGCATAGAAGGGGCAAATTTTGCTCTCTGTTACAAATGGGTCAAGTTTTAAGTTGTTGAGGGGGTAGAAGTCTGAAGCAAAATAAGAGGACAGTTGAATTCAGTTGCATAGCCACAAGCAACACAACAACCCTCACGCAGTCTTCCTCTCCTTCCAAATCATTTCAATTGTGTTAAGTGACCATGTCCACAGAAATACTCCCTAAGATCATCAGCCAACAGACCTAACATTTCTTGCTTTTTCTGTAATAAGATTTTCTAAAATTCTGGATGGGAAGTACTGGTGGTGGTAGTAGTAATAGTAGTAGTAATAGTGGTAGTTGTTGTTGTTGTTGCAGTTGTTATCATTATTAAGGGCATTAAGTATGTGTTTGTTTTATGGATGAAGATTTGTTCCCTGAAAAGGAAAACCTATAATGGAAATGAAAGTGAAAATATACAAATACATTTCTTTTGACTTGTTGCATTTGAAATCCATTCCAAGAGGCCAAACTGAACAGTAATTATTTTTCAATACGATGCATTGCTTTCTCCTTTTGTCATTTTCTTTCTCTTTTTAAATTTTCAATTCCATCTGTTTTTACCATAGTTCACAGAAATATTTCAGAGAAAAACTAAACTTGACCAAGGGCTCCTTTCTATACCACTGCTGCTTCTGCCAGATTCCAAGCAGCGTTAGACCAACATGGTCAGTACTGATTTACTTTCAATCTTCTGTTTCACCAGTCTCAGGGGCTCATATATTGAGCCAAATACAGATCAAAAAAAGGTACATAAACAGAACATACTAAACCTGACCTTTTCATATTAGTCCTTGTTTGCCAGTGTTTCCTGAGTGTAACTTCTCAGAGTTCTGATCTATGGCAGCAGCAACACTAATAGTAATCAATGCCAGGATACTTTTGCATAGCAGTCCTGATTTAACTATCCACAAATACATGAAATCATTAATGTAGGTGCTTTGAATCACCTTCTGGAGGAGTCTATTACACTTAATCAGCTTCAGAAAGATGCCTGGGAGATTAAATTTGGGTGGTATAAACATTCTCTCCTCATATCCTACTGTCTCCATTAATTGCTAAAGAAATGTAGCCAAACCCTCAGAGGCCCAAGTTGTTAAAGGGAATAAATACCTTGGCTTCCATGGTCCAGGTCCATATAAATTTGGATTTCTTTCAGGCAGTCTTTTAAAACAAAATTCCTGCAGCAACTCTACATTTGAAAATTTCAGTTCTCAAGACAGCAATTGGAGGGATATCCCAACCATCCAGCATGGGAAACTCTGTCAGACAAAGAGGCTCTAAGGTTCCCTGGGAGATCTCAAGGGACAGAGAAAAGAGTTCTCCCAGCTTGAAACCAGAAGCCAGCAGCTGCCTTGAGCAGGTACTGCTCTGTCTTTGAAGTTGACAGAAGAAGCTAAATGAAGCAGCACCCTTGCTCCCTGTTCTGTAAAGAGGTTAGTGTCATGGGTCTGTATTGGCACTCTGTTGAGATGGGATTTATAAATATAAAACTCTCTCAAATAAGTAGCTTGCTTTGAAGACAAACACATCCCAAAACAAATGTGCCTGCCCTAAAGTCAGCTAACCAGCCTTGCCAAGGAACAGAAGAGCAATGCAATGCAATGCATGTTATAAACATGTTAATGTTATGTAAGGCCCTGATTCTGGCATTCAGTCCAGAAATATATCTCTACATCTTTCAAAAAACTTTAGCACAAATACATAGCAATTCACAGAGTATTAAGACTATCAGGGCAATGTTTGTAGAAGAAAGAGCTTAAAAACTTGAGACTTGTGTATTTCAGCTGACTGAATTTGTTTCATGTACCAAGACCTCTTGCCCCTTTCTCTTACAATGTTTTGTGTGCCACCTTCTCTCCTCTTCTCTGTAAAGACCTCCCTATCATTCCCCTGCCCTAAAACTCCTATTTTCTCTGATGGTCCCCATTCTCTTTTTCCAAACACAAGGGCTCATCCAACTCACCTTCCTATAAACACCTGTGCTGCAATCATGTTTCCTCCCTTTACTTCATGACACCCTGCATAAGGCTCCTTCTCTCTTCAGCTCCTTGGCAGCTGAAAAGAACCCAGTTTTCCTTCCTGATGGTTGCTCTATCCAAATTCTTGACCTCTTCCCTTCCTCCACCTACAGCAAGGGCTGTGCATGATTGTCATCCATGAAGAAGAAACAGCATTTCTTGTACATGCACGTGTCTCTGGCAGGCACTGGTGGAAGCTTTGTGGATAAGTTGAAGGTCACAGATCTATATTTTGCTCCTTCCCTCCCTTTGTGTAATTGTACCTTACTGCAGATGGGACTGCATCAGCTTCAGAGACTCAGCAGAGGTGTATCCTGACAGCTTATCACCACGGTACCAAGGGTGGATGAAGCACAGAAACAGGGACACTTCAACCACTGTTCTGATTAGCTATAAAGGTTTGGAAATCAATTTTGCACTGGGCAGTATGCAAATGGTTTTCAAGAACTTCTTAAAAAATTAGGTCCCATAAGGCATTTCCCATCTGATTTATTCCAAAGTTCTAGTGAATAACAGGTAAAGGTCTGCTGTCAAGAGGACAGAGATGTTTGAAATGTTTTGGTCTCACTCATCAATAAAAAAATCTTGACTTCCCTCTCTTCAAAGAAATTTGCTTTATCTATGCTTACCTCAGATGACAAATACACAGAGAAAGAAATAAAAGTATAGGCCTCTCCCTTCTTCTGGAAGGGAATTTACAGGAAAACAAGGTATTACACCACATATAAAGCCTTCTGACAATTTGTCCCAATTAGGTGATTCTTCCTTACATACATTTCTTCCTTTTGCATGGCAGCTGATCCCAGAATGACTAAAGCTATTACAACCACCACATAAAAAGAAAAAGAAGTACAAAAAATATTATTGTGACTTCCTTCAAACAACTACAAAACAATGTAATCACTCATTATACAATACCATGCAAATACACTTCAGAACCACAGGAACCCCAGGGTGTTTGCCACACAGACACAGTGGGAGAAGGAGGAAAGAATTGGACAGAATTTCTACAGGTGCTGCTAAATTAAGAAATTACTCTATTTGTGTACATAGTAGGTGTAAACTCTTGTCTTTTACCCAGAGCAGAATGCAGATTAACACAGCACATACAGGACACAGAAATACATCATGCCTCTCCACATGCATTACATATTCAAAGGTTTGACATTTTACAAGAGTTTAAGGAAAACAAAAACAACCCTGCAACCCTCTGTGAACTGGAGTTAACTTCCTCACAGAAGTAGAGGTATTGACTTTCCATGGGAGTGATGACCTTTTGTTGCTTTAAGTAAAAAATATTTTTAAGACCTCCCTCAAAGTCCCAGTGACAAACACCACAGAATGCAGAGCTCTCCAAACTCAACTATAGTGCTAAAATGCACAGTAGCGCATTTCTAAATGTTTGGTTCTGACTCCTGCTGTTATATGGAACAGGGAGTTATTGATTACTTTTGTGGGGTGAGAAAGTAGACACCCAAGACTATGCAATTCAGGAAACTGTCAAAGGGATCCCTGCATCACAACATACCCTTCCAAAATTCACATCCTTCTTTCAGTCCTTTCAGAGAAATATTTGAGCCCACTCAGCATTTGGATTCAAACCTACTAGGTGTTCTTCTGTCCATGAGAAAACAGGACAAATCAGTTCAGAGACCTGCTGCAACAAGTTACTGACTATCAGAAGGCACAGTTAAGGCTACGATACAAACACCTGACTAGAGGAAGGCAACAGCTGATTCGACCACACTCCCAGTTTTGCACCTTTCTGAAGAAACTGAATCTTAGCTGTGGATGTGACTGTCCATGGCTACAAGTGAGACAAACTTTGAACGGGCAGTTAGGTATATCTTGAGAAAGACTTAGTGAGGCAAAAAGAAAGTTATTGTCTGTTTTCAAAGTTTAGTCATTCTGATAAAAATCTTGTTCCTCATTTAGTGCCTTACCTTTTCTTCATGTATCTTTAGACATAACTTACGTGTTCTCCTCTTTCTTCTTCTGGCTTTACTTGAGACATGCAAGGATAAGGTAACAGGCCAGTAAATGTTAGAGTTTGAAAGTTTCATTTAATGTAAAGTTTAAAGCACACAGTTTCTGTGCTGGTGAAATACTCAATGCTTTTGCAGCCTGGCTATGATTCTCTGAATGATGTCACACCCACCCCAACTCAAAATAATAGAAGCTTCTCTTCATATACCTTATTTTCACTCTAACACATGGATCTTATTTCCTAAACAGAGAATTACTGTAACAATCAGCTTTCATTTCCTCCAAAAATAAGTTCAGTAATTCTGCAGCCTACATATTTACATTTTTCCCTCATTTCTTTCCCAAATTTCTAACTATTAAAATATGCCTGGATAATCCTGACTTTTGCACTAACGTTGCCAACTTTACACTCAGATATTTTCAGACTAAAAATAATGTTCATGCCAGCATTTGCTTCAAAATTATATTTATAAGCCAACTGTCACCACGTGAATTGTAACAGTAATAATGTTTTTTTTCTATTTTTGTCCCTTCTTCCCAGCAGAAACTTGACTGTTGCAGCATATTTCAAAAGAATCCAAGTAAATCTTAGCTGTCAGATGTTTCACCTCAGTCCTACCATGACACTTACTACAGAGCTGCTGAGGAAGTGTGCAGCTAGATGGCGGTGTGCCAAACTAAAGAATCAATATGAAATGGACATAGCATGCTTTAAATAGCATGAAAGCTGAAAAAAAAAAAATCCATAATGATAAAATAAAGCCATCCATACTATTATTTTGACTGAAAAGCTGTAGCCAGGTGGTAAATTGAGCCAGGGGAATTAAAAATCTTGTATTTTGTTCTGGTTCAAAGACTGACCTGACCCCGACCATCCTACATTTCAGGTACCAGCTCTTATCACTATGTAAAACAGAAACATTGAAGAACATTGTATGGCTTAATAAAGGGATGTAAATACTCATGTTAGCTCAAGGTCCTCTGCGAAATGGAACAGATAATGTTATGCAAATGAATGTGAATATACCCCAATAGGTAAATGTGGAACCAAATGAACACAGCATATCAATAGCCTTCTGCTCCGTGCATAAAAAGCCTGTATAGTGAAAAATCTTAAGGCATGCCCCATTCTCCAAGGTTAGCTGGGATAACAGGACAAATCAGGTGTCATGCAAGGAGGAAAGGATCCTTCTGCTCACATCCCTGGGCAGTTGCTGTACCTCTCTCCAGCAGAGCAGTCTCAGGGCTGTGGAGCTGCACACTTGCCCACTGAACCCTTTCAGTGTAAGGACTTCAACACAGCCAATGAAGAATTTCTTATACCAATAGGCAGAAAAAATTCCCACTGTGCACAGGATCTTTGTTTTCTCCACAATCTAAACACACAGTTGTACTTAGTGCCCTCTAGGAACCTACCCTTCATCCATAGGCAGGAAAGGAAAAGACATGCTACAGTCAACTATAAACTACCTTGTTCTCTGCTGCAGTGCTTTTTACTTCGGCTCTGTATTGGACTTGCCTTAACATTTAAACTATCTGCTACCTTTGCTAGTACAGGATCTGTTAAAACTTCTGCTTTGAACTCCATTTTGGCTGGGACAACTGATCATTTCAGTATTAAGCATAATTTTCCATTGTCAAATGTCTTAGCCACACTTTTTAAAAATAATTTTATTCAGTTTAAGTTTACACAACAGAAATAGGAGTGAATATTTTAGATAGACAGTTTTCTTTTTACAGTCATATATTTTAAACACAAATTTCACAAAAAGTCTAAAATCTGTCATGCTGCAATGATCTAGAAGATTCATATTAAATATATATACATATATCTGCTGTGACATATGAATTGTGTGCTAAGAATATATAACACAACACGCAATTTTGTTTACTTGTAGGTAACATTTCATAAAGATACCTTTGATACTGGTAGACCTTAGGGTGGAGCTTCATCACATCATATATCATATTCAAAAGATTGGGGGTTTTGCCAGGGTATCAGGAAGACAGGCTCAAGAGGGCTTTCTGCTGAGATCCCTGAGGGATTTTGTTTATTGCCTTGATGAAAGCCGAAGACCACTGATGGCTGTACCATGGATGTCACTTCAAGTGACCGGGACATTATGGTGAGATGTTAGAACCTGCAGGAAATCTGACAGTCCCAGTGGCCTTTTGGAACAGTAACAGCACCTCCCAGAGACATTACCAAACAGACTGCTGGTTTTCCTTTTCCTTTTATGGAGAACCAGAGACCCATTAGAAATATGAAAAGGAAAAAACTGTACAGCCTAGTTTAAAAGTACAAAAGTAGGAATTATCCATGTCCATTCCCACAAAATTCTTCTTTTAATCTTCAAGCTACTTTACTTTCAAAAAATCTTTAAGTAAAATTGTACAGAAATACATTAAACATTCTAAAGAAAAGTCACTAGCTCAACAAATGTATTTATGCAAAATAAACAACATACAGAGGACTTTTACAGTTGAACCCTCACTACTAATTAATCCATATCTGTCTAATTTCAGGTATCTTGTGCAAGCTGATAAACCCTCAACAGAAAAATGAAGAAACATTATACTCCTGGCTTTCTAGAACAACAACAAAAGTGTATAAAAGCCTCACGTTACATAAAAACTTTCACTACATTTACGAAAAACATAAACTTACAGACGTGGGCAAAAGACAGCCAGAATTTTTGGGGAAAGAGGTCTCCTGGACACGTCATGGCACAGAATGAAAAATCCTCTTCCTCGAGAATTTTTTCTCTTTGGACATTTCTCAAGGACACCTCATGCTTTCAACCACTGTTGTTATTAGCTTAGGACAAGGTGATGCTTTGGGAAAAGTTTCACAGCAGCCCAGTAGGCCAAAACATTCTGGCCTGTCTAACCAGCCCAACAGCAGATTCCTTTTATATTATTTCAAATAAAACATTTGAGTTCCAGTACAAGATCATTCTGTAGCTCAGGTTATACCAGAATATGGTCCAGAGGTGAAAACAGGTGCTACAAACTGAGTAGAATATAAAAGCATGTATTTTGCTGGCCTTTTCATTAGGCTCTCATTTCAGACTTAATTGTAGATTCAAAGAGAGTGTAGCAGAAAACTTTTAACTAATGTTTTCCAACACAAATTGAGTAGCCTGACCAAAAATTTAGTTACCAGTCTAAATGGGATTTGGGCTGGGACTGGGTTCTTAAACTCGCAGCTAGTCTCAAATCTGGAACTGGTGGCCAACTTTGTTCACACTGAAAATTGATTTGGAGGAAAAAGGTTTTAAAAAACTTGCCATCCTCACCTTTCCCTCACTCAGTCACACAAGAGTAGCACAAAGGCAACTTTGTGCACTACCTAAGGAGAACCTCTGGCAAGAAGATGGGTGAGGAACATCTCAAGAGCTTTCAATAGCAGCCTCCCCATGAACTCAGTTTTCCTCAGCAGCCAGTCTCCTTTAGAAAATTGTTTCCTGTTGGCAAGCCTGTGATTAGACCATGTGATGAGGGAAGTGAGTGGCTCCCCATCATTGACCAGGAGCATGGTCTGCAGCTGGACCGCTGACCACCTAAATAAGGCCTTAGAGATTCGATCTCTCTAAAAGCCCACTGGAGCACCCAAGCCTTTGTCCCATCTCCCCAGAGACCTACCCCTCACCCCATGGCCTCAGGACCTTACCCCCACTTCCACAACCACCTGTTCTCCCACCTTCCAGAAATGTCCACCATGTGTATCCCTGCCCCGAGGAGACATTCCCCCTCAAGAAGAAAAGACTGAGAGAGGACCAAAGCAGGTGAGGGTGAAGGTGAAGAAGGGTTTTTCTCAGGGGTGTCAGCCACTAGGACACAAGGCAACAGGCAGAAGTTGGACAGTGCTCTCATGCACATGGTGAGATTCTTGGGGTGTCCGGTTCAGGACCAGGATTTGGCCTCAATGATCCAGATGAGTCCCTTCCAACTCAGCTTATTCTATGGTGCTATGATTGTATGATGCACAGAAATTCCACTTGATTATGAGGAACCTCTTTATTGAGTGGGGTGACCACGCATTGGAACAGGGTGTGAATACATCACTGGAGGTATTCAGGAACTGTCTGGATGCAATCCTATGCAGCGTGCTCCAGGATGACTGCTTGAGCAGGGAGGCTGGACCAGTTGCCCCACTGCCGTCCCCTCCAGCCTGACCCACGGTGTGAATGTGTGAGCTCGCGGCCCGAGGCTAGAGCCGCCGCCCGCACGGAGGGCCGGCAGAAGGCGGCGTTCCCCCGCTCCCTCCTCCCGCCTGCCCGGCGGGCCCCCGGCCGCCCCCGCCCGCTCGCTCTCTCGCACGGCGGCGCGGGCAGGCCCGGCGCGCTACGGCGGGCAAG
>VXAC01001162.1:2052423-2141508 GCA_013399225.1 Rhipidura dahli
ATCAGCGGGCGCGTTGTAAAGCGTTTGTAGGTATCTGGTTATCGCGGTGCCCGGTCCGGCGCCCGGAGGATCGCTGTGTGATGTGCCGTTTGGAGGGTAATTAAAAGCGATTGCAACAGCAGAAACTCGATGCGATCCGCGGGGACGTTATCTTCACCTTTGCTTCCCGGGACAGGGCTTTGAACTGCGGCCGCCGCTGATTTAATTGTTAACAGATCTCCCCTCGGGTGGAGCGAAGGCAGTGCATAAAGCGCGCTCCCGGGAGGCGGGCAGCTCTCGGGGACCGGAGCGCCTGTGCCCAGAAACAGGTGCTTGTGTCCGCCAGATCCGGGCTCGGGCCGGCGCACCCCGCCCCTCCGGAGGCTGCTCCGGTCCTCGCAGTGCCCGCCTGACAGAGCATCCCCGCCGGGACGGGCTGCGGTGCTTGCGAACTGCGCTGTATCTCGGGCGCGCTGAGTTACAGCGTGTAGGGACAGAGGCGGCGAGAACTGTGAAACTTTGTATTAGCAAAAAAACCCACCCAAAGCTGTGGTGAAACGTTCTTTGTTTCCTTTTTATTGGCTCAGTGATCGTCGTTTAGCCTCTCGTGATTTCGTGTGTTGAAAGTGCTAGTGCTCTAAGTGTTCCTTTGGTGTTCTCCTTACTGATTCCATAGTTTCTTTGTGGTTGCATGACCAGTAGGTTGTTAATTTGCTGCTTATTCTTCGTATCCAGCATAAAGTATGTCTGGTTTTGAACGTGTTTGTTCAGTCTCTGCATTTTGACGTGCTGTTAACATGCTTGCTACTATAGTTACCGTGAAGATGCTTTCACAGCGTTATGTGTGTGGGGTACTAAAGTGATCATTCTGAGCACGCTTCTCTGTTAATACCATACTTCAAAGGACATAAACCATATCTTACACCTGAAAAAATAAAGTTGGCTATAAATGGACTTCTAAGAGAAGTATAAACATGACTACACAGACAAGTAAGTGCAACCAACCAAATCTAGGGGAAATTTAATGAAAATAGCATTAATTTATAAAGAGGATGAGCAGCTGAAAGACTTTTTCATATATTATGCATGTAAATACTATTCTGAAATTTTTCTAAAGATCAGTTTTAGCTTATTTTATCAGAAACATTTCAAAGTCAAAGCTATTAATAATGTTAGGAAGCAGGAGTCAGCAGTCAGCATTACTGAACGACCACTTACAGTAGAGCTGAACTTTGGCTATGTGTAATAAAGATACAATCCTTAAGACACATACAAGGTCTGCCACTAGTAGCAGGTCCAGGATTTTGGTATACATATGATACTATGTTTTCTGGTGCTTTGGAAAGCCATAAGCAGAAGGGTAGATAGTGATGCTATAAAGGTATACTTAAGCTGCACATATCCTGTGTTAAGAAGTAGATACCCTGAATTATTCATTGCTTGGAAGAATGATAAAATTAACAACATGAGAGAATCCACTGTTTGACTGTTGTATGAAGAAGACAGCATATGCATGATGATGTCAAAGTACAATTGCTGGGGTTCTTCTGCCCCTGGTAATCTGCTTCTTGGGAGGATTGTGATCTAGTGAGCCCTTTTGTTTTTAAATGCTTCTGTCCTTCAGAAGGACTGTCTTTCTTCAGTCAAAAATCCTCTGTTGTTCAGTAACACACGCCCTGAAGTGAAAAAATGTTATTTGGACAGGCAGACTTTTAAATGACCAAGATTGCGTGCAGGCAGTATAAAATATAAAAGATTAGTTCATACACATAGGCAGCTACACTTACCATTTCCAAATTCACAAGGTTGCTATCCTTGGATTGATTAATTATTGTCTAATTATGCAGAATTGTAGCTCCTGCCTGCCTTCCATAAAGAACTGTCAAGTTTCATTGTCTATAGATGGCTAAGCAATGGCAAATTTTAAAACATGCCTGCTTGTTATAGGCATGTTTGCCTCCCTGAGCTTGGTAATGGACAGCCAGCTGCTCCTTGATTATTCTCCTTTCTGTTTTGGTTTTTTTTTTCCCAGAAAACCAAAAATGTCTTTTTCTGCTGTGAAAATTTTTACCTCAGATCAAAGCAGGAGATTAAAACTGTGTGTTCACATTTAATCTCTTTCCAGAAAAAAAAAAAATCTTCTTTAGTCAATTCTGTTCTTGAACCATAGATACAACTGAACAAAATCAGTGTGTAGTACTACCTTGTATTAAATTTGAGCTTTTAAAGTTTTGGGGATTTTTTCTAAATATCTGTCATTTTTATCTTAGTTAAACACTCTCATAGAAGAAAAAGGTAACTGTTTTCTTGGTGTGCACTGGAGATGGTGTGAAAAGCTGAAATGCTGAGGCCATTAAAGGTTTGTTTTATTTTGGGACAAATGTCTACTGAGCATGATATATTATGGTGACTGAATTTTGCATGTTCCATCATTCTTTTTATGATGGTGCTTTTGCAGCAGAGCTAAATGTACTCTACAGATGGACCTGCTACAATTTTCTCCGTTCTCATTTATAATCCTAGGCAGAAATTCTTGCCTCCCATCAAAAATATTCTTATTTATGATTATGTGTCTGCTACCATGAACTGTTAGACTTTTTAAGAGCAGGCAAGGAGAATCCATGAGTTTCTTTCCATTCCTTTTCCTTCATTTACTTTTAGTCTAAGTAATGTATTCAGTGTATTCAAGGCAACTCCTGTTGACATAAATGAGAATTCCATGTGCTGATGAAGGGCAGCACCGAGTCTCTGTTTCAAATTAAGAACAGGTCACTTTCCTATCAGTTCAGAGTGGAAAGAAGCAGCCAGAATCTACAGGTCTTTTGCACATGGGACCCTCATTAATTCTCAAACCAAACCCATGAGTAAGTGAAATATTGTTACTATTTACTGTGATGTGGAAAACTGAAGTGGAGCAGGACTTGCTCAAAGTTAGAGGTAAAGTTTATGACAAAGCCAGTCATTAAAGAGAAAATGCCTTATCCTAACTCCATTGCTTAACCACAGGTCCTACTCGTTAAAATAATTACTCATTAAAAATTGTGCAAAATCTGCAATCTCCTGTTCAAGGCTATTTAGTATTAAAAGTAATGAAAACAGATTTTCTTTTCAATATCATGTGATGACAATATAGAAGACACCACTTAGAGATTTTGAGGTTCTTTTTTATGGGCCTGGACAATACAAAAAAGTTAATTTATTATAAATGCCAGGACTAAAAATTCATATGCTGAGTTTGTGATGAAAACCTGCAGAATGTTTGCAAAATATTGCCATCATAGATTGACAGAGACATGCATGAATAGAAATATAAATATTGCAGCATGTTGCTTTTTACATTATAGTTTACTTTAAAAGTTTAAATTTAAGTACGTTGTAAATTTGTATGGTAACACTTCATGAAATATGATCCATGTAATTTTTGATTTTTCATAGAAATAATTTATTAAGAAAAAATTATTTCTCAAAACTTTGGTAACATTGATATTATTGCAGTAGAACCTTCAAAGAACAAATCAGTGTGTATTAAAAGGTTCCAAACATATCAGTTTTCAAGTAAATTTTGACCTTCCACTTCATTCATTCCTATACTATTGTATTTTGATGATAACTAAATTCCTGTAGAGCACAGTCAAAACCCTGTAGGATATCTGAAAGTGTTTACGACTACTAAACATAAAAAATAAAAAAAAAATACAACAAACCTGAGAGAAAAAATTTACTATTTTAAAAGTAAAGAAGTATGTTCCCAGAAATTAACAAAGCTTCTGAAATAAGAAATATAGTAATTTCTGTGACAGGAATACCCAAAATCATTAATACCAACCCTTTGGGGTAAATTTGCACCCTTTTAGTAATTCTGATCTCACCATGCAAACTCAAGTCTTGTCTGTGTCTTCATCAGAGGTATTTTGGGAATGACCATGGTTTTTCAAAAAGATCAAACAGAGGCATATCTTCTTACAAAGAAGTGAGATTTATAAAGTCTCTCACACCTTCCAGATCCCCTGAGAAGATTTAGGAGTTAGGTATTTCATAAATTGTGTGTCTTTTCTTAGAAAATACTTCTTTACATAGCTACAAACCTTAGAGACCTTAAATTAACTGACTGTCATGTGGTTTCAGTTAGTTATCTGAATCTTATCCTGATTGAGGATGAAGATGCATCCAGGTTCTGGATTTAAAATTTAGTGCCAAATCTCCCTTTTGAAAAGGAAACATAACATCTTCTCTCTACTCGGGTGATAGCACATATGCAAAGGTGAAATATATGCGTAGATAAATTAGAAGTAAACAAAAACCAAAGAAGTAACAAACTATGTAAATTTCATATTCACCAGTTTTCAGAAGATTTGCTTTAAATTTCAAAACACGGTGTGTCAAGTCAAAGTTAGTTTCTTTGAGAAAAATTTGGGTTGAAAATGTGTTTTGAAATGTCATTCTTCTCACTTGAGAATACAGTGCTAAAAATAACTCTTTACACTGCTTCCTAAAGAGTCTTTTGCTGTTCAGAAGAGAGAAAAAAAAGGTTCTCACATACTACCTCTCTCCTTTAGCATTTGCTCTGGAAACACTGCGTATATTGCCAGGGAAAAGGAAGCTGTTTTTAAACTGGTAGAATGTAAAGCAGTGACAGAGTGAAGGCACCCTCAGTTTGGTTGGTATCTGGAGCGCACAGGACAATTGGCCAGGCAGAGGGAGCCTGACTCCAGCTGAGAACGCGTGCACCGGGCTGACCTTCCCAGTCAGCATGCCAGCGGAGATTAGGCTTTCCTCAAGTGCTCCCTTGTTAACCCAGTCTTTTCTGCCATGGCATTTGTCTTTCAAATGCTTAAAATTGCTACCAATTTTTCAGTAGTCCTGATCACTTTCTTTTATTCTGTTTGTTGGCGAAGATAATATTTCATCTGCATGCACTGCTTTCCTAATTCTCTGTTGGCTATTTAAATGGTCATGATTAAGACAATTTATGGTGTTTTCCCTGACTTCCTTACTTGAACTGTCCAGCAGATCTGGTTCTTTTCCCAGTAAAAATCATGGTAAATAAGGTGTGGTTCCTTTGGCTCCAAGTAAACTGATTGAAGGCAGAACATGATGTGGTGTTTTTGACATACTGGAACAGATTTGGACTTTAGTTAGAAGAAAATACCCTAACATCTTTTAAAAAAATAAGATGTGATCAAAGCATGCTTACTCCTCAGAGATTTAGCAATTCATGTGGCAA
Source organism: Rhipidura dahli (assembly GCA_013399225.1). Classification (NCBI taxonomy): domain Eukaryota; kingdom Metazoa; phylum Chordata; class Aves; order Passeriformes; family Rhipiduridae; genus Rhipidura; species Rhipidura dahli. The sequence continues at coordinate 2,057,627 of VXAC01001162.1, forward strand.
ATCCATATGCTACATGTTCTGTACTGTTTGCTGAGAAAACCTGAGAATCTCCTGTACAATTTTACTGATCAGATGTGAGAAATTTATTGCCTGGAGAATTATAAAAGAAATAAATGTGGTTGGGGAGGGGTAGGGCCTGAAAGGATGTTGCTGACACTTGTTAAAGGAGTGCTTCCTCCTTCTATCTCTCAGAATTGAGGTTGAAATACAAAATGTACAAAACTAAGATAGTGAACTGTTTCAGCTGTATAGGACAGCAGCTCATGGTACCCTGACTTATCCTTGTACGTTTTTTTCCCATGAAAGTCTACAGGCAATAGCTTGTAATTTTTGAATTAGATACCTTAAAATGAATATTAAAGCAGCAGTGCCCAAATAGAAATACTGTCCTGGAACATCTTTGCCATTTAGATGAAAAAGACCCCCAGCCAGCTCATAGTGTACTGAGCACCAGCAATTCCTGGAACTCTAAGCAGGAATGAAATGGGATTACAGTGTAAGTCCCCAGGAACTGGTGCAGTTTTATTGGGCTTCTCTGGGACAGTACATTCTGTATCACCTTCCAGTTTTATTATTTTGCTGTGTTTTACTAATTTTTATCTATGAGCTTTGGGTTTTGGAGGCCATAGCACTGAGATCATTCCCTGAAAGGACAAGTTATATTTTCATGTCTAGTGCAAAAAATAATTAATCTGAAGTGTAGTGTTATCCAACAATGATAATTATAACAATCAGCCACTCCCAAACTGGGATTTTATTGGTAACAAATGGGCTTTTAGTTTGGGTCCAATTGTATGATTTGGCTTCAGTCCTGCAAATACTTATCCAGATACTTAACTCTAGTGTCAGGAATGGTTCCACTGAAATCACATGTGCAAATGTTTGTTGATCAAGGCCTTTAATAATTCTAAAACAATTATCCGTTTCCCAAGTATCAGTTCATTTGTGGGGTGTAGTTTCATTAAGCTGTTCTGCTTCATGTCTCATTGCACAGCCTAAGCACCATGTGTACCATGTATACCATGTATAAAGCACCATGTATAAATCATGTAATACAATTTTTTTCAAACTTTTTCAAAATCTTAAACTGATTTGAATATTTAGTTTTATCTGGGCTGCACTGTCTTCCAACAGTATTAAGTTATGTAGTTGCAGTGAAATAATTTTGAGGACATATTTTGATTAAAATTGCTGAAGCATTTTGCATTATATTTTAGAAGTATAATTGGTTGTGTACAGATGATGTGATACTGTGTGCATGGAGATGTGTGTGTATGGACAGATTTTGGACAAATTAAAGAAAGAATCTATCAGTCTAAATCAGCACAAACAACTATAACACCCACCACACAAAATCTCTCCCCTCATTTTGATGACACTTGATTAAATGATTTTATTGAGAGTAACGATGCTTAGTGAAATTATTAAACTTAAGCATTAATTACTTAAGTAATGCAGAAGTAGTTTTTGGATTGGGACATAATGTGTATGATTGTGAATAAACTTAACCCTTTATTTTGTGCTTGTGTCATTCAGATTTTCCCATGAAAAGTGTACAATAATTTGATACTGATATTTATGAAGGGTGGGTAGGAGGTAGAAGAGTAAAGCTGATGTTTGGTACTACTACCTCTCTATTTCTTTTTTTTTTTTTTTTTTTCTGTTAGTTTCTTTCCCTAGCACTTCAGCCTGCTTTGTTTGAGGAGAGAACATTTAAAGCACTGATATTACGCAGAAATAGGACTTTCCTAGCCCTCGTTTCTGCAGCAGTAGGCATCTTATGATGCCAGTTAAACCATGTCTTCTGGATCCTGTGATAATAAAAATGCTAGTGTAAGTGAATGAAAGAACAGATGTGAGGTGATGTCAGTATGAAGGGAAGTGTAGCTGCATTGATTTGGCATTCACTGAGTTTGTAAATGAGTCTCTGTGTACCCTGAGGGGAGGAGTAGGTCATAGCTGGCAAAGGAAGCAAGTAAGAGAAGACAAAGTTCTCTCTCATCCACAATTGAAAGTTACCTTTTCTGAACCACCTTGGTGAGTAACTTGCCTTTGATCTTGATCCTTTATCAGCTTGGTGTGGAGGCTGCCTCAGAAATCAAATATTTCTCCTGTTGGTCTCACATATGATGAGGTTGCATTTACGTTTGTGGTGGAGGACGAGTTCTCTGGTATCCAGAAATAAGATTCATTCTTCTGAAGGCATAGAAACCAAAGTCTCTTAAACACCCTGATTCACAGAGATTGTAATTTTGGAAGCATGAGAAAAGGGCAAAAACTGCTTCTGTGAACAGGGGTTATTACCAGTTAGCCATAACTGGGATTCAGGTAGAGGAACCTTTAAGTTCTGCTCCTGGATATAGTAATTTATGAATTCAAGTAAATCATGAAACTTTCCTCTAGTCTTATTCTACATATGTGGTGGCTGGGACAACTACCTATGTCTGAATTTAACTAATTTGGGGGTGGCTGAAAAAAGCTGGAGATCTGCAGATTAAGAATACTTAATTAGTTGCTAATTATGAGTATGACATGGTAAAATAAGGGAAGTCCCAAGGAATTTTCTTCTCTTCACAAGGATGTATGCTTGCCTTTCAGTTTTGCTCCTGGCTGTCTATGTGAGCTGAACTCTGTGATATATAAGATTCTTATTGGAATGAGTAAAGTCTATGCAGCCATCTGAGAGTAATATTTGACCTGCTGACAAGAAAATACAGGATCCATATGCTTGGTGCTGTATGGAAGTATGGCCTGCACTTGTGCTGAAGTTGTGCAAAGACAAGGATTTGGAAGCAGTCCAAAAGAGGTGCAGGTTCAACCTTGGGACCTGACAAGGGTCTCAGGGAGTACATTCCTGTCCTAGAGTGCCCCTGCATAAAGCCTCACTGCATTGACTGTGACTTGCAACAGGCACACACAATTACGGGAAGGTTAACAGAGCAACAAAAAGTACCTGGAGAACAAAGAGAAAGCAGGTTGCTTAGGAATCTGCCTACATCAGTGCCATAGAGTAGTGAAATGTACCTCTCATCAGGCAGCTCAACAATTTTAAACATTTTAAACCCTCAGGAGGAGTGGCACTCTAGTCTAGCACTAAATTCTAAATTCACATTTGTGCCATGTGTATGCAGTAAGACTTTGTACCATACAGTTTCTGTGGCAGAGTTATTATCAGAAACATTTGTTTCTTTAGTGGAGATAAGACCTGAAGATGCAGTTGTGGTGGAGTGAAGAGTAAGGAGATACTGCTGATAGGTGTTTTTAAAACTTGAGCATAAGGCACTGTGGAAGAGTAGCAGGAATTGGTAGCAGGGAAAGGGTTTCATGTGGTCTTTTTTCGGCCTAGCACTGAAAAGGGACAGTGTGAAAGCTCTTGATCAGAGAACAGCATCTGGGAAGACAGTGAATTCCCCAGCATATGGAGGCTTCACGTTGCCTCTTACCTGTTGCCTGCACATGTGTAAAGTAGTGTGAACAGTCAAGTGCCAGAACTTTACCTCCTTCTGGCCAAGAGAGAAGATGTGAAAAGAAAGACCAGGACAAGCACTTTGGAACATCCTAACTACCTGAAGGCCAGAGACGCTACAGAACATAGCTAAACACATTCTTGAAATCTTGAGGTACATGTTTTTAGAATAAAAATGTTTATTGAATATGCAGTATGATCTCAGAAATGCTTGTTAGCCCTCAGCCTTGATGAACAGCACCTGGGCTAACCTCATTTTGTTCTTATCAGAAACCCTGTCTGCTCCCAGGAACTAGTTCTGTCTAATGAGCTCCTGGTTTTTAATGAACAGCCATGGAAACTTATTTTTCTTGTTTGAATGACAATCCAAGTGGAACAACATTTTTGTTATCAAACTTTCAAAGAAAGTTACCGACCTGAATTGTGACCACAATGGAAAATTACTGTGGCTAAAGCCAACTCCCTTGCGACCCTATAAACAGCAGTCCTAAGTGAGACCCTTTGAGCTCTCCTGGTTCACAGCAAGCTGTGACCAGGAGTCTCCCACTGAGTGGGACACCTCTCAAGTTGGCTGTACTTGTAGGATCACTGCCAAATGCCACCCATGGAACCTGGGCCAATATCCCCACTCCTTGAGACTCAAACCTTCACCTGCAGAGAAGATGCAAGGACATCTGATACAAGTACTGCACTTAAAGGGGAATTTTTCACAGATCTATACATTGTACATACTCCTTTAGGTGTTTGTGTGTGAGTGTGACTGCTGTAGCAAATGTGATGGGAAAATTTCTGTCTTAGATTTTTAAGTAGGTTAGATTCATAAGATAGCTCTATAAAGGAGTTGCTATTGTGCTTTTAGTAAATTCTATTGAATCTTTTGATGAATTGTCGAAATTAGGTTACTGAATAAGTGCTGCTAAGTTTAAATGTGGTTAAAATCTTCAGGGATAAGCCATAGATCAAGTCTAGGGCTCAGTTTGGCAGGCGGGTTTATGCTAAACTCTAAGTGGAAGAGTCTCTCTTATTCCTTTTAATCCTTACCCTTTGTTTTCATCCCCAGCCTCCACAGAGATAATTTTTCTCAAATTTTAGATTTTAGTCTGCTTTTTCTCTGTGTGCTTTCATCATCTAGTAAGGACTAGAGTGAACTTTGCCAATGAGTTTTGTCACACTTTCACTTTAATATTAAAGCTGCTTTTGCCAGTGATTCTTTGAGCAACCTAAGACACCCACTTGTGACACAGATCCATCTCTGCATGCTATTCCACATGTGTAAATTAATAGATTTATGCCAAGGAAGAATTAATGTCATTTCTGCTGTGCTTTCTACTGATGGAACTAACTTAATTGTGTGGAATATGTACTGTTAAAATAAATTGAATTTGAAAAATTTGAAGATTTTTGAAAAGTATTAGTGTATAAATCTAAGCATCTGCTTTGATTTTAAAGTGCCAACTCTTAACAGAAAAGCTTCCATTATGTCGTTAGTATGCACAGTGTCCATCTTTTTGAAATAAATAAAAGTCATTTTTTTCTTTTGGAAAAAAAATTTTAGGCATACAACCAAGTGATCATCATTATTGCCTTATTTGCATCAGGATGCAGACTCTGGCAGGTGAGTTGTGTTGTGTCAGGGAGTTGTGTCAACTGTACAGATTTTGCAGGAGTTTGAGAAAGGAAGGAGTTTCTTTTGGTTTTCAGTCCTTTTGTGGCCACTGTTGATAGCATTCAGTGAACAGAGCAACAGAGTTTTTTGGAGGATGCTTACACAGCACTGTGGTACGTTCATTCCACTTATCATAGGCAGAAACAACTGTCATACCAAATAGAGTTATCAAAATCACATTTCTGAACATATTGGTGCCTCAGCTGTTCTGCCTTCAATGGCTGTGTCTGGTCAATTTGTGAAGAATCCTGTAAACCTGAAGCCAGATGTGGTCTGTTTTCTACATTTATCATCAATCATGGGTACAGCATCTTGTAGTCATGCAGCTCTGTGTTCCTGCCTGTCTTTCCATAATGCAGTGCTGGAAGAGCATCAGATTTCGCAAGGAATTTGTAATATCCAGATTTACTGGATGGTATTATTTGCAGTGTTGTATCCCTGTGTGGGAAGTCTAAGGAAATGCTGCCTGCTCTCAGAGTGCTGCTAGTTTAATCCCTTCTGATAAGGGTTTGTGAAAACTAATTATGAACCAGTTTGGTTCCCAGTGAAGCTATAACTGAAGCTCCTTTCAATGATGTGGGTTGAACCCCTGGTATGTCACTGTTAGTTTTATTGTAGAGGATTCTGTTGGGATGGGATAAGTCTAATCTAAGGGAAATTACTCACTCTTTATCCAAATATCTCCATATGTTGTACACAATCAGGTATTTTTTATATTTGGTGAATGAGTAATAACCTAAGTAACAATGATAGTAATTAATTGTTAATGACATTCATTAGTGGTTTGGATTATTTTAGCATGAAGAGGGCTTGGATTATTTCAGCATGAAGAGCTTTCATTAAGTTGTGTTCACAGTTTTTATAAAGCAGTATTAAGGTGGTTGTTCAATAATGACCAATTGAAAATAAGAAATCTGTGCATCATCACACAACTATGAATTTGGTAAATGGATTAATGTCCCAGATGCAGGAGAATTATAATGGAAAAAAAAAAAGGAAAAAAAATACACCTTACCAGCAAAGCATTATGTCTATGTTCTTTCAGTTAGTAGTATCACTACTAGTATTAAAGATAAATGCTTTTTCTCCGTCTGTAAAATGGCGTTGCTTATTAGAAAAAAAATCCAGAAATTAAAACACTTAGTAATTTAACATTTATTAGCAGGTTTAGACATTAACTGAGTGATCCTCCGTGCTGCTGAGTGTTTACAATGAAATGCTTTGGGCCAGCACTAACCCATGGGGCACTAGAAGATGGGTCTAAGGAGTGGACCAGGCGACTGGTGTATCTGTATGCTGTTTACCTCTTGGAGCATCTCCTGGCTCATTGGGCAAACTGAAGTCTTCAAGCAGAGTGAGAAGCAAATGCCCAAGTCAGTCCCCTCAGGTGCAATTCCAGCAGGCCTGTCGCTCCTGCAGTGACCCTGGGTGCACTTTGGGAACACACGGTCCAAGGCTGGGCAGGATGACCTGAAACAAACAGGGCTTGCACCATGTGGAAGAATGACAGAGGACAAAGGGAGTTCAAAATTTTTCTTTATACACTATGGCACAATTACTGATGAAAACAAAAAATTAAGTGGAATTTCTCAGCAGTTAGAGTATGAGATAGAAACTTTGAAATTGCATCATAAGATGACTCTGCAGTGCTGCTTCAGAGCGTGTAATTCTTGAGTTAGTACTTTAATGATATACTATAGATATGTTTTCACTTTTGTTCTGTGTCAGGAGAAGTATAAAGAAAGAACTGCGCACAGAAATTGACTTCAGTAACATAGGGTTTTAAAAGTAGAGAAAGAAACCCCAACAACATTCAGGTATTTATGTTCCCTTTAATATCATCATCCACCAAAATAGATAATGCAGGTCATGCAAAATCAAGAGTTTTATTTCCTGTGCATATTGGTTTTTATTTCTTTCTTTTTCGTAAAAATCTTGTTCATGCAGCTGTCTCTGACTGCCAGTTAGATGGTTAGATGATGGTTAGATTTGCTGATGGCATGACATCATAAACTAACTTTAAAATTATTATCAAGCACTTGGAGAATAAATTGTATTAGCGTAATATTTTGAGTATTAATGTATTCATTAGCATGAGACACAATATTGATGCATAAAGATTCAAACTGGACAGATGAAAGTGCACGTTAGACCAATCTTCAAATATATGACATTAAATAGACCTGTGATTTTCTATATATAGATTCCTGCTGGAGAGAAAAGTCTGGGATGTCACTGGGTAAGTATATACATGAGGCTGAGTGGTCTTGAAATGAATAAAAGGTTGATTACTGGTTTGAATACCTTTTCTGTCCCTCATGCTACTCTATCAGTATTTCACAGAGCATGTGATGCCATTGACTGCACTGCTTACTGAGAAAAATTCGGTAAGGGATATTGGAGTAGAGTTCACACTGCTTCTGAAATTCAGGAGCAGGGGTGGATAGAGGTATATTTTGCTATTTTGAAATATTTTCCTTTGTAGGTTACTTAAGACAGCAATACAGCTTACAAAGAAAAGCTCCTTAGAAAAGTGGTCAGCTCTTGTATATATAGGGAATTGTTCCACCAGTCAGAACTGTCAAACAGAGAATGTAGAATGTCTTTGTCTGGCTTCTGAGGAGGTTTGCCATATACCACGCAAGAGAACTGCTTAGAGGTGAATTAGGACTGTTCAGACTGATCCACTCGTCCTCAGTTGTGCTAAAAATGGTCCGTCAGAACTGTGAGATTAGTTTAGTAGTTCAAATCACTGGCTTTTCTTGGATCTTAAAGGAAATTACATCTATGTTCTTAAACTTTCACATGAAGAAGACATGACAATATAACTACAAGCTTTGCTAGTTCTAAGTAAAGCTTGCCAGTAAAATGATTTGATTTATTTTACATATTATGTCTTCTGGGGACATAACCAACTGTAGGCTCATGCCAATATGTGCATCTTCACGGTAATGATTTCAGCTGCAGTGCTTCTCTATAATGCAGTGCCTCCACACACCCTTTATGTCCTACCTTTCAAGTGTTAAATATGTTCAGATGTAAAAATTAGTGTATCTTTTTCTCAGTATCTAAATCCTTCATTCTCTCAAAGGGGAAATACTACTCAGCTATACATTAAATTTTTCCTTGGATGCCAAGACATCCTGTGTTCATGGGAGTCTGGCAGTTACATTATTTTGGATACAGATGTTGACCTCACTGGTTTGTGTCTGGAAGGAAAGACTGATTGTGCTGTGACTGGGGTGACATCAGGCAATCTGCTGTGGAGACTATTACCTCCAGATCTTCTCCTCAGTGCCTGCTCCCTTCCTAGAATGTCTGTGTTTGCCATCTACATCTCTAAGTGCCTACACAGCTTTTAAGACCTTTATCTGTCCATCTTTAATGCCTTACACCAGAAAACAAAGCTTTTTCAAGCTTCTTAGATTACTATTCCAGATCTGGGAAGAGACTTTTCCTAAGATTTTTGTGGCTATTGAATCTGAATTACATTTCTCATTTTTTTTAGACGTTACCTGATAAGATAAAGAAGACTATTTCCTTTCTAAGTTGCACTTGTTGCAATACATAGAGTTATTGTATGTGCCTGTGTACAGGCTGGGAAAGAGCTTCTTGGCATATGTTTGAGCCTTATAATATTTATTGTGTTGTATGCTCTTATGGTAAGTTGTTTGGGATTTTTAAAATGCCTTTAAATCAAAGTTCTCAAAATAAATAATGAATGTCTAGTGAATACAATTTTTTTAAAAAATTATTTACTTATCAAAATGAAAAAAATACAGAGTAATTGAAATCAGTTCCAGCATTGCAGAAGCTACCTTAGAGAGCCAATTTGTTCTCTGCTCTAATTATTCTGCCTGAAAGGACAACAGAATGAAGACACTGTGGACATGTAGGGTTCAGTCCAAAGATTGTACTTGAGGGTATGTAATGAAATCTTACAACATTAGTGCTTTAGTTAAAGAGGGCAGGAAAAGCTTGATTTGTATGCTTTATTTTCTGATAGGTTTAATCTATACACTTTCACTTTTGGTCCCATGAGCACAGAATTTCATCATTCAAAAGCAGAAGAAACCAAAATGGAGTCTTTCTCCAAGCTGTGAAAGGAAACAGATTTAGGACTGGTTAGATTTGTGAGGAAAAACAACTTAGAAAAAGTAGACCACCAAAAGTGAACTCCCAAGATGTCAGCATGTTTGCTGACTCCTGAGAGCCCTGGCTCAAGCCCAGTTGATGATGTTGCTTAGCAGGGCAGGGCACTGGGAAAAGAACTTGCTTTCTGTGGCAGGATTCCCTGTGTACGAGTTGCTTGTCTTTGCTAGTTAAGTTTCTGAGTTCACAGAACTGGTAGAAGATAGTGCTCAAAATTTTCTGGAAGATTGGAGTTGAAATAGGAAACTCAGGAAAAAGTATTCTTCCATATCAAGAGTCCCTCTGAAACAGAGACATGTTTAGATGTTCATATTGGCCTTTCCCTCCCCTTGGAGCCAATTGTTCCCACCCTCCTGCTCTAGGCTCCAGGTCTTCCAGCTGTGCTGACTCAGCTCTTTGTTGGACTGTGCTCCTAAACAGTTCTGTGAAATAATCTAGTTTAAAAAGAAATATATTTCTGGTTGAAAAGTATGTCTCTCATTTCACTGATATGCTTTAGAATGTAGCCACAGAAGCAACCAAACCAGCAGGGCTGAAGGGACAGGGACAACAGATTGGGAGTTCAGTGAGCAGATGAAGGGGATCAGAAAACTTCTCAAGTGCCCTTGTACCATAGCAGATTCCTATGCAAAAATGATCCTACAGAAAACCATAAGGACGGGATCTTCTTATCTTTGATTTAGTTGTAGTCATGTGCTCATTAGCAAGTCTTTTCCCTTGATTAATTTGGTATAATGGATGAACAGTATTTTGTAAAAATTTCATTGGCAATGCTTATAACACAGTATAAATTCTTTAGAGTACTCCAGAATCTAGAATTCAGCAAAACTGAGCAACTATACATTCTTGGAGAATCTGAGTTCATTTACAGTGCTTCAGTTTAGTAGTCAGCTGAGAGAAAAACTTTGACCCAGACATAGCTCTATAGGTCACAATTCTCGAATTTGTAAGTCTAGTAAATGTGAAGTATATACACCAAATTTCATCTATATAACACAGATAATTTCACAATAATGACTGGGGAAAAAACTTTTTCCTAAATAAGAAAAAAAATCCTCTTTATTCCATACCAAGTATGGGTAAAATGTTTTTGTCAGCCTAATGGCAAACTTCACTTCATATATATACCATTAGCCTATAGATCACACAAGGCCAGGTTCAAGAAAGTGGAAGATTCATCAGATATGATCTTGCAGTTGAAAATGTCATCTTGCTCTGAAAAAGCCATGAAATACATCATCCAGAACAAATTATTGACTGCTACAAAAATAATTTCATTCCTTTGGATGCCATAGCACTATTATGATACAATAACAGAACAAAAGCATTGTAAGAAGTGATTGCAGCAGCCGATTTCAAATATATTTGCTGGTTTTACCAAATTCCATATGCAGAAAGGGAATATTCTCTTCTGCCTTCCAGCTCCTGTTGCTTGCTGTGAAAATCAGCCAAATTCTGCATCCACAACCAATGCTCAACAAGTAAAGATATAGCAATCAACCAAATTAATAGGTTATCATCTCCTATTATCCCTTTACAAAAAAATATTAAAAAGGCAAACATGGTTGGTTTTTTTTTGTTTTTTTTTTTAAACATAAATCATCCAGTTTTATGTTTTGCTTTTCTAAAATTCAGTAATGTGAGAAATGGTGCACTTGGGACTAAAGAAAATGTACCTTTATAACTGAATCATTTCATTATGAGTCTCTTACAGTAGCCAGAAATTGCACTTTACATGAGACATACAGCATGACAACATTCATCAGAACCGGGGGGTTTTTTCCTAAGATTTATATTTTAACATTTTCTAGGCTCTTTTGTATTTCTGGATTATCAAATATCAAAACCCTCAGATACATTTTAGAATCCCCCTCTCTATATATACTTAACATTTTAAGAAACTATATTCAATGTATAACCAGGTAAGTAGAGCTGTATTTTAGACTCTTTATTTCTTTTATGTGGTGTTTAAAGCAAAGAAAACTTATATATAGGTATATATACTTCTGTAAAAAGTGTTTGTTAAAATGGACTTTGTTTGACAGTTTAGAAAACTCTGCAGGTAGCCTTAAGAGCCTGCTGGATTCATTATCATTAATTCAACAACCAGATCTTCTTTCTGCCATTCCCTGGCAGGATTAATGGATTTTGGCACGATTTGTGTATTTAACAGTGAAAGCTCTTGCTGGGTAAGCTAGCAAGCTTGACTAATTCTCAGTTGTGCTAACTTCATAAACCTATTTTAAGGTTTTTGACTAAAGATTAAAGATAGTGACACATGCTGCTACCTTTGAATGTATCTAACATGATCATGGTTGATAAGTGTAACTAAAACATCAAATATATATTGTATGGTACACACGAATATATGTATGTTAGAGATATTTTTCAACATTTTGGGGTTTAAAGTGAGACTCCCCAAAACCATTTATGTACTAATATTCAAACACTTGCATATATTTAAATGCTTGAAGTATTAAATGATACCTTTTAATTACAGAATTACTAAACTATAGCAGGAACTGTTCATTTGTATTTCAAAATAACTTACACCTGAATAGAAAAATGAGCAATTATTATTTTGTTTGATCTAAAGCTGGTTTGCTCAGCAAACCGATTTTAACCCATCAGGCATTCCAGTTTATATTGTTTTTCTCACCCTTCCAGACAATCCTAGAAGCAGTATTCAGAAAAGCCTGAAGAAAGGAGAAAAGAGAGGAAAAAATATTTTCAGCCTGTCTGACAAGACTACATAAAAAACTTGTGATCAAAGGATCTTAAATACACGTTACTGGTGTGACAAACAACATTTTTGTCCCTTTATTAGATTTATTTTCCTTCTGAAAACTGGAATGGCCAGAGTATAGTTTGTGAAAGAAAGCTGGCAGGGTTGTATTCTTTGATTCCTAATTAACACCTTCAGTCTCAAAAGAGAACTAACAGAAATACCATAAAATGTTGCAGCTGCATTGTTATTCCGCTTGGTTGGTTTGTTAAAAGTCGGCTGGGCATTGGCAGCTGCAATAAAGGAGAAGCTCAATGGATGTTTTGTATTGTGCCCACTGAAGTGAAAGAAGGCAACCATTTTATTTTCAAATGGGCAGCTGCGTAGTGATGTTTAAATGGAGCTAAATGTGAGATTTACTGTTAATTTATAGTAATTGGTTATAAATAAAGTAGCAGTATAGCTTGGCTTTAATCTATTAAAGCCACAGAACACAAATTGAGGGGGAATGAGTTATGAAGGGTAAAAAATGAAGGGTAAGATAGTAGAGTGATAGAAAATGCAGTTACTTAGAAGGAGTAGTGGTATTCAGTTTTGCCATGTAATGCAGCAGCCACCTTGGGAGCAAGTAGTCAAGCCTTCTTTGGATAGTGCTTTGAGGAGTAAAGATAGACATCACTTTGTCCCAGTGTAGAGGAAACCAATGTTTTAATGCTGGGATTAGAACCAAGTGCAACTCTGCCTGAAGAGCATAGGTTTGTATTTTCAGTAGTATAATAAAGGAGGCATTTAACTCTGGTCAGATAAATCTCACTCACATTCAAAAAATGCAATTAGGGAAATATGTAAATCTAGATGTTTCATCAAATGCTAGCTAAGGGGTTACCAGTTCTTTCCTTGCACAATGACTGAACTAAAGAACTTCAGTGTCTGTGTAAGAACCATTGTCCCAGCCCCAGAGCCCGTTGGAAACCGAGTCCAGACTGGCCGTGGGAAATACCTACATATTTGACACAGGCCCCATTTCTGAGAGAAAAGGGGGTGGAATAGAAAGTATGGAGATTTTACTGTTGCATTCTAATCAGCCATGATCTGCCTAATTTGCTTTGATCAGGAAGATAAACTAATTATCCTATAGGCTAGATAAAAGTAATTAGCAATCCAATGCTTTCATGCTTTTGTAAAGGGTAAAGAAAAGAATAGCAGAAATTGTAATGGAGGGAGCAAAGTACCCTTTTCGGCTCATCTGAAAGCATTGTTAATTGAAAATAGGATGGTGCCACAGGAGAGAGGCCCTCATTAAGGTGCTTTTTTGGGCTGGGATATCATTGTTCACCATGGTCTATAATGTTACACAGCTAAATGTTTCTGAGGACTACTTTCACATGAGTTTAAGTATATTTAGCTTCTGTTCTCTTTTATGGAAAAAGCATATCCCATGTAAATAGTACATCTGCCATTCTGAGAGGATGCTGTTTGATTTCACAAGGTGTTTTAAGAATCTTTTTCCACAATTGCATTAGAATAATTCTTTGTTTACGTCTGGATCTGCTGCTACCATAAGGCTTCAAGATGAGGGTTTCTGAGGCCATAATAGTGAAATCAAAAACTCTGTAGCCATAGCCAAAGCCAAATTACTGGATATCCCAGTCTCCTGATTCTATTAGGTAACAATTTCGTGGTTCGGTGGCCCTGAACTGTGACTGTTAGCCTGACACATGCACTGTGGTGTAGTATGCCTCAGCTGAGTTTCCTGGGAGCTGTCACTCCTCTTGGCTTTGGCCATTTTACTTCAGTATAAATCAAGGTGTCTTGCAAAATGCCGATTTTCACAGTATAACCCGTAATATGCAAACATAATGGAATGCCATCTTTATCTAGGCAAACTACTCATTCAGATCTTACTGAATTCCATAGGCTGCAGATTACCTCATTTTCAATATGTCTTCCCCTACATTTCCTCACCTTTATATGAATTGATTAGTTCAACAGGCAGTTACAACCAGCTTGCTTAATTATTCTGTCCAACTACCCCTTTGTGTTTTCAAAGTTTTATTTTAAAAGTCAGATAAGCTTAAGGACTCTGTTTATCATTTATGGTACAGTTATATTGCAGTCCACAACCATAATTGGGATTGTGGATCCGCTATGTCAGGAACAGCTAAAATATAGCGGCAGGCTCTATAAAAGCTTTCATAGGAAAAAAACCAGCATCTATTGGTGATGAATGGGAAAAGCATTTTATGGTGTGGGTAGAGAAACAGGGGCATGTGTTCTATTTCAAAGACGCTCCTATTAAAAAAATAATATCCTTTAAAGACAAAGTTTGGAAAATTAATTTCCCTTGCCAGCAAGATGCATTGAATAATATTTGAAGGGGGGAAAAGCTCTGTTCCTGTATGATAGCAGGTCTTAAACTGAAGTATATAAAAATTTTTTCAGTTGTCTTTCTACATCCTAAAATACGTTGACATTGTGATCATATGCAGCGTTTGTATTCCAACCCATGTGATGGCAAAAGCTATGTTAGTTTGAATGTGAGAACATGGTAACAAAAATAAAAACTGATGTAAGTGTTATAAAAAAAGTAGAAGCATTCATTGAACTACCACAGAGACTTGTGTTTAGCCTAGGAATATTTATTCATTTTGCTTGAGGAGGCAGCACCTCTGATTTGATATTCAAACCTATATTTTCTTTATTTCCTTATTGCATTGCTTAGTGCCACAGCAAAATTGTCTCCCACTCTACAGTCTCCTCAACTCCTACTTAGCAGTTAACTCTTTATGTTGTTCCTGGAAAAGTATTGTGTAATTGAATATTGCTGTACAAAAAGTGCAGGAGGGAAAAGACAGCAAGCATGCAATTCTCCCACCTGTTGGCAGTAAACATCCTTCTTGCATACGGGTGGGCAGAAGTTGCTCCCCAGCCCTCTCAAGAGAAGACACAGCAATTCTCTTTCAGACTTTGGAATGACATCACTTTTTCTGTAGGATGTGACCTAGAGTTTAGAGTCCTACAACTGTTATTCACAGACCTGAGGAAGGACTGGAGATTGCTTTTGTGCCTCTTTTTGAGTTGCACAGAAATTAATTTCCTAAATCCTTCATTTTTCCAAGTGAAAACCATGAGGAAATCTGACTATCTGTAACTCTTAAGATAAACCCTGTAAAACACTGACTCCAGCTATGATTGTTGTCCTTCTTCCGTAGTGTTCTGTTCATTATGAGACTGAGCTGTTACCGCTTTCCTGTGGTAATATGGAAATACACAATTGTCAAAATGGTGCAAAAAAATGGCACAAGTTGTACAAGTTTCACGGTTTTGCAATATCACTCATTTCTAGTCCCAAAGAGTTCAACACACATATGAAGTCAGATCTATGTCGACTTTTTCAGGAAGATAAGCGTAAGCTCTGCCCTTGTTCTGAGCCATCTGGAAACCATCAGCAAAGCACTGAGCCTGACCTTACCTGAGCACTAATCTTACCAAAAAGGATGGTTTTTATCTGGAGTCACCTAAGGAACTGCATGGGAGAGAAAATTTTCCACCTCATTGAGCCTAAAGGAGTCTGACTACAAGATTGAAACCCACAAGAAATTGGGCTTTCTAAGCTCTGCTTTCAGGAAACACATACTGATTTACAGAGACAAAGGATTTCACAAGTGTTTTAATTTTTGTTACAGTCTAAATTGCATTCACTTTCATTAGGGTGTTACTAAATTTTTTTAAGTTTTCTGTATTTCTAGGAAGATCTACCCATTTATATTTTATAAAAGAGGGCCCAACAGTCAAGTCACAAGTCTTAACATGTACGAACAAAAGTAAAGACAGCTTCTTGCTTTTCCATGTAAAGAAAACTTGTTTCTTTCACCAAAAGAAAAGCTTGAATAACCAACCAGGCATTACAGTATACTTCTGATGTTGGAAAACTTGTATTGGTGCAGATAAGGAATCAGATTTCTTAATCTAATTTCCGTGTTCTACCACTAGTATATATGCTATTGCATATTGTGCATACATTTTGTCTTCTAACTTAGTTGCTCACCCGTACTTATGCCATGTCTTATGCCATACCCTTTAAGATACTCCAGATTATCTGAGGTGTACCCATGGGATACATATGATATGGGCTCTACGGGAAGTGCATCCTCTACGGTGTGAACAGCATTGGTTGGGAGCCAGGCAAGTGATCTCAAGAAATGATGACCCACAGCTAAAAAGATCCAGTTTAGTTTACTTTTAGTCAGCCCAGAGCCATGGCATAGTTCCCCCAGAAATCTTAAAGACACACAGAGAATTGCAGTATTGTTAACATAGTCACCTGTGTGAGGGGGGAGATTTGGAGTAGAAAACATCTTCTTTTTAAATTTGTGTGGCAGGCTTCGTGTAAGTTTTACAGCGAGTTGGGCTGAGAGAAGATGATCTGTTGTGCCATATCCAAGCTGATATGAGAGCTTATGAACTCTCAAGCTGTGCAGAGAGTTTTCAAATTTTAATTACAAGATTTCTTCCTTTGGTAGCAAAAAAAGTGTGAGACGTTGTGATGTCACACCGCCAACAGGAAGGGAGCATCCAATATTTGTAGGTGCCCATGGTTGAAAAGGAATGACAAAAGTCAGAGGGTCTGCAAAAACTTAAGATGTTTTATTAGTAAAATACAGATTTGGCATGGAAATTGATCTAAGTTAGTCCTTTCTCTTGTAGTATAATCCACATGGTCATTGATTTTGAATAAGGGGTAGAAACAGGAAAGGAAAGGGGAAAGGAAAGGGGAAAGGAAATAGGGAAGTNAAGCTTTTCCCTTTCAAAAGCCCTAGAGGGAAGGATAATCTTTGTGTATCCTGGTGAGGGTTGTCCAGTGAACTTTGTTTATCCCCAGGCTATGTGTCCTTGACATTCACAGTAAATTTTCCAATATGGTGGAAGGGCTGACTTGTTCAAACAATGAGACCTGTCTGTATTGGGGGAAATTTGATGGAGTCTGAATTTTTTTTTCTTTTAATACTGAAAAATTCTACTAGCATTGCATCACTGCCATCTCAGACTTTGTCTGGAGTCTCCAGTGTGTGATGTTGTTCTGTTTTTCTTCTTTTCTGTGGTGCATAAACATTTTGACCATATTATTTCAATAACAGTAATAATAATAATGCCTTATGCCTGTCAAAGTAGCTCATAACTTGGCTCTAGTTTAAGCTATTGGATATAAATTGCAAAAAAAAAAAAAAATTAAGAAACAGGAGAATATAAACATCCTTGGGATGTAAGAAAAGCCTAAAAAAAGAGTTTGTGTGTGTAAGGGGCACAGGCTTTGAAGGTTTAAGGCCTGTCCATTTGCTTTATTTGAAGGAAGTTAAATAAAAAGTGTATTGTCCTGAAAGACAAACACAAAGCAGTATGTAACATATTAGAAATTATTAAGTCAGTATATAAAGTTTTTATAAAATACCATAAATTATGAATGTTGAATAAGGATTAATATCAATTTCTTGTCTGTACTTTAAATTCAAAACAAATAAAAAACTTCTGACATCTGATTAAGGGAAATTTTAGACTGTTTCATTAGATAAAGCAATCAGGTTGTTCTTTAATCAGTTTCTTTGTTGAATTAGAAGAAACATACCTTCCAGTCTTAAAATAGTAACATAATTGTAAAGTTGTCAGTCTAGGGTTTCTGTTTGAACTGATTACACTTGATAAAAATAACAAACCATGACAAATAGTAGGGCTAGGTTTCAGCAATTCACTGAAGAATGTCTCTACCAAGTCTTTGTGGCAAAATGTCTTGTTTGCAGGACAAATGCAGAGTTGAAGTAACAACCCATGAATACCACTGGTGAAATGGCTATGTACACAAGGTGAATGCTAAAGTTTTCCCTTCTGAATGGAGCTTTTAATCCAGGCATTATCTAGGCTCTGAAAAAGTCTTCAGCGGCCTTACGTACAGATTAATGAGAAAATCTGAGACTTGGAGTTGGGCTATTTGCAGAAACAGTTTTCATGATTTACTGATGGTTGACAAATGCCATTTAAGCTTTCAAAGCCATCAATATGCTATTGAAAGGGATTTAGAGGGAAATCCTCCCACTATAGAAGGCGAGGACTTTGAAGGATCTCGGTGGAAGCCCTTGGTCTCCCCACCCCTTCAAACCTTTCATTGGCTTCCTTCGGCATACAGAGCCCTGAAACGCGTGGCTTTGGGAAAGGGGGGTGGCCCCTTTGAAAGGCGCTTGTATATAACTGGATGTGCCAATCTGCTTTTGTTCAGGCATGAGAACTGAATGGAAGTGTTTCCAGAAAAAGTCTCTTGTGCTCATGGTCAGTATTCCAATGGGCTTTCTGCTAATAGATTTTTAATACAGGAGCTGGAAATGGCAAAATACGAGTTTGAAAGTTCTAGTGAATTGAAAAATTGCCCAAGAAAGACTCTCTGCCCTATAGCATTTGTTAAAGATGCTACCATTTCCTTCTCTAACACTGGCTTTCAAAGAAAAGGAACTTCATACATTATGCATGTGACAAGACAAATCACCTGAC
The DNA here is from genome assembly GCA_013399225.1 of Rhipidura dahli. Classification (NCBI taxonomy): domain Eukaryota; kingdom Metazoa; phylum Chordata; class Aves; order Passeriformes; family Rhipiduridae; genus Rhipidura; species Rhipidura dahli. The sequence goes on from VXAC01001162.1 coordinate 2,076,173, forward strand.
TTTAATTTTTTGAAATAATGTCGTTTATTCTATAGACATTTAAAAACCTGTTTCTATGTTATTTCTTTTCTTTGGTTCTTTAAAAACTCATTTTCAAACCATACTCTTTTATTAAAAATGTCCATTATGGGATTCAGTTAGGAAGAAAAGATGATGAACCTTAGATGATCATGTTTTAGTTAAAGGGGTTTTCATTTAAGATCAGGATGGCTTGAAGTCCTTGCTTTTGCCACTGCTGTTCTGAATCAGCAGGATTCAAGATGAAAATTCTGAAGAGCTTAATAAAATTGTACGAACACAAAAATGGCAGAACCTGCTGCACAGTTATGGAAAATGGGATCTCTGGAATCTCTGGTGGATTATGCAAGGACTTTGGGGCTTTATTCAGTAAGTTCCTGAGAGATTTGTGGTTTTTAGTCAGAACAAATGCCCACAAAATCCCCTCTCTGGTCCTTTTAATAGCAACAGTATTTATGCATGTAAAACCATGTGGTGCTGTCTTCTTCAGTCTGTCACAAGTATGTGAAAGTTGAAATTCAATTGCCAAGGCCATGACTGAGGGGGCATCACCTCTAATCTTCACATCACTCCCCACATGGGACAGGAGAACAAAGCCTGGATGTGGGCTGCTGTAGTCTCTTAATACCCAGTGTGTGGTGTTAAGAACATCATTGTGCATCCCACCAACTCCAAACTCCTCATGAAGGGAAAGTAAGTCTGACAGCATTCTTTGGGATTTGGAAACATTCTTTGGGACAGGATTTGGAAACTAGGCTAACACCTCTTAGCAGAAGACCTGCTTCTGCTTAGTGACTGCTTTGACTTTACTTCTTTATTGACCTTGACTTTATTTCATTTCAATCTGCCCCATTTTCAGGCTGGCATCCATTTTGCCACCATTTGGGGAATGCAGTAACAGCGTGTGGCAGGTACTGTCTCATGCAAGGTGACCAGTGGTCATGAGGAGCTGCTCTCAGGTAGCAGTTGGGTGTTGTGGTGTTCAACTGTGCTACTCGTTCATCACAAAGCAAATGAAGCCTATAGGATATCCCAGATTGTCTAAGGCTTCTAGCTCTGAAAAAAGGAATGGTGCATCTTCACCCAGAAAGAACCATCTGTTACACCCCACTCCACACCACAGGTTTGGGGGAATGTTGTTTGATTCGCTCTGGGTGATGCATGGGAGTAAACAAAATTTTCAGGACATTCAGTACCAAACTTGTACTTGCAAACTTTAAAACACTAAGGTAGAATAAGGTACTGAAACTTGATTGTTGCAATTTAGATGTCTGCTGTTCCAAGTGATGGTCACAGTCTTGATCTGCCAGGGGTGGGGGAAGCCCACAAAACACAAAGTTCAATGGGTTAAGGTATGGTGATGTTCAAGTGGGAATGGCCAGGTACCTCCTCAGGCAGGGGGAGAATTTTACACTGTCAGGTGCAACACTGTGGATCCTGTGTAGTCTTCTGGTGGAAAGACCTAGAAATGAGTTGGGGGGTACTTTGGGAGTCTTTGATGGTTTGTGATGCCTAAGACATGACAGCTGCCTCTCACTAGAGTAGTTGAGCCAATTATGCCCCATCAGAAGAGATGAACACCTACAGAACTATGGTATGAATGTCCCAGTATCTCCCCCAGAGGGAAGTGTTACACTTTAGCCAGTTGTGTAAGGGAGGACATGATAAAAACACTACCCCACCTCCCAGGATCTGCTGCTTATCAGCCTCTTACCTTACCTGGCTCAAATCCCAGCTTCTTGCTAAACAAAGGTTGACTTTCAGTGGTCAACCTCTGGTGCTCACACCCTGTGCCCCAATGGGCTGTTACCTTGCACACTGTCAGGAAAGCACCCACTGCTTTTGCAAATGGCCAGTTGTTTGAGCCTTTAACCATTAACATTTCAGTCTCTCATCCATCACACTGAACATTATTCTGAGTAATCATTCTGGTTTTCTGATGGAGCTGACTGGAAACCTGAACTTGATGTTAAAGAAAAATTGAGCAAAGGCTCTGGAAAAGAGAGGGTGAGAAAGGAAACATTAGCAGAATCAGCTCATCACCAAACAGAAAACAAAGAAAGGCTGTAGCAGCACAAAATTTCCACTCCTTAGTGACCCACCTGGCATCTTGCCTTTAACTCAACAGATTTTAGAAATTATAAAAGGGCTGAAAAAAATATGTATAGAAAACTTCCCCGTGAACCTATCAGTACAACACGCTCTACTGCAGGCAGGCCAATGTGCTGTTTTATAATTTCCACAACCATGAAATACTGCCTATTGAGTAGAACCTGGCATTAGGAACTCCAGGCCTGAGATGATGTCTTCCATCCATGGGAGTCACTGGGAGTTTTGCTAACAGCTTCAGTGGAGCCAGGTGTTTACCCCCAGGCACTCTTCTCGTGCTGACATTGACTTGCTGTATTAGGGGTTTTAAGACATGTAAATAGTAGGGCAGCTGATTGTTTCCAACATTTTTATAACATTTGGAATAGCCAAATAAAAGAGATCTTGGAAAGTTCATTTGGTGAGCAAAACAGGCAGCCCAGACAGGTGCAATATAAGGACACACTGTTTCACATATGCACACAGGTGCAATAGAGTTGGCGGCAACAGTTTACATTTGGTAAAGGTTTGTTTTGGCTACTGATGTCTTGTGATATTGTTCAATATTGTCTCCAGGAAGATCCAAAACTCATATTTGAAGCCTGAATCTGCAACAGGGCAATGGATTTGGCTGAACAATACCAGTTAATTGCTTGCCCTGAAGAGATTTTCTGTTGATCATCATAACAATCACAAGAAGTGTGGGTCATTGGTCTCAAAATGAGGTTGCCAAACAGTGGAGTATGTAAACTCTGTGAATAAAAGGAAGGAAACAGGGATAATTTTGTCTGGATAAGAGTGCTGCCTCTGCTCCTACTAAATACTGGCTTATGCTCTGAACAGCCCAGCTAAGCCCAATAGAATTAGTTCTGAAGTATTTTGTCTCCACATATTAATTGTAAAGCTCTGATGCCATTAATTTAAGTTGTAAAAGAAAATAATTTCTCAACAGAGAAGGCATTTTTATACTAGAAGGAGTGCAGCTCTTTTGCCTGATGATTATGCTGGTATAAGCACATGAAAAATATGTGCCAGCCCAATACAACACATGAGGTCTCTTTAATGGAGATTTCTCCTTGTCAGGGTAACTTAGAGCATCTCAACCCTGCTCCTTGACCTGAATTGGTTAAAGCTAGCTCAGGTATTTCAGTAGTTTGCCTATATGAAAGGCAGCTGATCAGTTACAAGCAAAGAAAATGTGTGGATACTGGGTGTAAGTGATGTCAGTATAAGATCAAGGACCTGGTATTTATGTATATTAAGACTGTTTTATACCAGTCCGTGTGAAGGTATCTCATGATGAAAGTGAATTTTGAGTACCTAGGAAAAAATAAATCGTTACCTGATGGAGAAATACACGTTTTGAAGTGCACTATCTTTGTAAGAACCAAGCTACATATTTCTTGGCACTTGCTGTTGCTTAAATTTGGGTGTTCAATCTCTCAGGAAAGATCTGACAGCTTTGCCATTCCTCTGAGCTCTGTAGGAAGTGTTGGAAAAGGCTGTCAACCAGCCAGGAGCTGGAATATCTGGAGGCCTATTGTGTTTCAGCAAATAAGTTCTGTCAGTCACAAAGGGAAGATGTGCATATAAAAAAATCTCTAACTTCCTCTATCTGAAGACTGTTTACAATATTTACATCCCAAGTATAAGATCAGCCTGCATTAGTCCAAGCCAAAACTGCCAACTGAAATAAACCAGTTCTGCTTCACCTTTCCTATGTGTTTCTCCTCTATATTTGGGCTTGTGGAAGCACAAACACCACGGTACCAATTCAGGGAACTGATTTTGATTAAAACCAAATTTTTTTCCTGATGTATATTTTCTTAAATACTGACCAGCTGCCAACTCTGGTTCAGCAGCATCCTCACAAGTAATGAGCTATTCTGGATTAGAGGGAAAATCAGGAGAAATTCTTTTGGTAGCAACATCGAATGAAACGGAGTGTGTTGATAATATGACAGCCATTGGGTTGTCCACACAATCAAGAGAAGATTCTGTAAATAATTATTTCAGCTAAGCAACAGCACAAAAATGATCAAATTAGTACTTCAAAGTAGAACTCTAGTAAGTGTAATGTAGCATAGTATCATTTACTTTGCTGAAATTCTTCAATTACCGTTCAACAACACAAGGTACAACTAAATGGTTATAAAAGCAGAAGTGACAGTGCTCTGCTAAAATGATTTGACATGATAATGTTAATGGTCTGTTCCAGCATAAACAATTCTGTGATTCTATGATTCAGCACCTATGCATAGGAAAATGGAAACTTACAGGATAAGAGTAGCAAAAAAATCATTGGGGGAAAAACAAGATTAGAAGATCAGTGGAGATCAAAGGGGTGGACTCTTGTCTTTGCTGACTTACATTTTTGCCATCTCCTTTACCGAACCAGAATTTCATCCAGAGTATGTCTATTTTACAGTGAACTATTTTGGGAATACCAAATGTGTATATTCAGAACATCTGCTATATTAGATCACACAAAGTAGTGTTGTGCAGAGACCCTGTGTTGTGAAATTGGAACAGCCATAGCAGCATCCTGCTGTACCTGGGACAATCAGTCTCTCTGAGGGCACCTAACATGGTAATGTGTCTTCCAGCTCTGGACCCAGCTCACTCATCTGTGCCTCTGGGGCCCTTGCACTGTGCAATGTAGGATATGGATTTCCTGCCCCAAATACTGGTCTGTTGTGCACAGATTTCCAGATACTCATACTTACACCATCACTGTTGAAATGTGTTTGCAGCAGATGCTCTCAAAGCTGTTTGAATTTAAATTCTTCAAATCCATGCTGTGGAATTGAGTTGAGGCAAATTAGGATTAACAAAATAAATTACGTTGTAAAAAAAAATAACACTCTATCTTGTTACGAACAAAATCAGGCTAATCATGATTAATTTTCACCCTCAGCAGGCTCACAGAAGTAATCTTGGGTATTTTGTTGAAGATGAGTTTTAAAATTGGTTTGTGTAGCATGTAATCTGTGCTGCACATAATTTATGGTTAGGTATTCTGACCAACTGATTGGTGACCCATAATACTTAATTTAGAAATTTGTACTTTATAACTTTAGGGTTATATTTTGAATCTTTGTTTACACTCAGATATATTTTGATTTAGTTTCTACTGTAGACAAGGTGTTATATGTCAATAAACAAACTATGCTGTGCTTTTTATGCATGCTCTCCTCTCATATACATAACCATAGTTTAGGAACAGCCTCACTGAAACCAGAAGGATGAAATTATAGACAGGGAATTAGAAGAAAATTGGACCCCCAATTTCTAAAATGGATAAATGTGTCCTGTCATTCAGGGGGGAAAAAAAAGAATTTTTGTAATTTATGTAGCAAATAGTTATAAAAACAAGCAACATCTGGGGTGGCAAAAAATACTCTGAAACCAAGGGTTTCTTCTTCCAAGACTTGGTCACATCTAATAAATATCTTTTGTCAATTTAACTATGCTGTTCTTCATCAAAATAAGATAAACAGTACTTGATAAACAAATAGGTAATGATGAAAAACACAATAAACATGCTGGTAGTTGTCTTCATAAATTACAATAAGAACTGATATTATTTTCCTGTTGTATATTGTTTCAGTATTTAAACAAGATTAATCATGTATGCAGTACTCATACAATCTGTTTGAACTAGTGCAGAAGAAACAAGCAATAACTCACAAAGTAAAAATGTACTAATGCAGTCTGTGGGCATGGGTGGAAGAGGAATTCCATTCAGTCCTCTTTTAACTGCTTCTGCTGGCTTCCATATTATAAAATGCTCCTTTAGTTATTTAAGATTTTTAATATGTTAGTTAAGTACAGCAAATGATTGACATGTTGGAATGTTTTTGTAACTTAGCTTGGTAATTGTTCCTTAGCAAACTGAGTCTTCAGCCTCAAATGAACAGCCATGAATCATCTTTGAAGGTAAATGGTTAATTTCATCCAGTGAGCAAAATGAATTTGATATAATAAAAAAGCAGAGAGTCAGAATCTTTGTACCTAAAATGAAATGTCAGATACTTGTCAGATTAATTCAGCTCTGGATGTGTTTGATCTGATCTTTGATCTTTACTTTCTTTTTTTGACCCTAATTGTTTGCTCTGCCCCACTCCCTCTGCTGGAGTCTTGGATAAACTGAATGGCAAAATTGTTTCCTGAAAATATTAATCATGCACATATTGTTTGCTTTACAAATGTTCTGCAGTCTAGATATAAGTAAGACTTTGATAGTTGTTTATATGGCAGAATTACCTATGTTCAGGAATAATGCATGGTGTTTGAAATTATTCCGTTACAGAGCTTGTGCAGTAATAAGCCAAATTTTGCTGTCTGTGACATCAGGGGAACTCAGTGACAGGTGTTGGGAGTGCAAAAGTCTGTCCAAAGCATTTTGTTACTTGGTGTTGAATCCAGATGTGACCTATCAGCCTGGTTTGCCAGGATCCAATGTTATGTGCCAATACACAACAGCACAGAAGAGCTGTAGACAGAGCCCTCCTGACCTTGCTGGATCACCTTTGAGGTGTCCCTAAGTTCACAGTGCTTGATCCTCACCATCTATGTCCATTTACAACAGTAGTGGCTGGACCAAGCCCCACTGGTGTGCCGAGGAAAGGTGTGAGGAACAGAGGGAGTACTGTCCATTTACTGGAGGAAAGCCCTCTGGGAGGTGTGCAGGCACACAGACTCACTGCAGGGGCTCTTCTCACACGACCCCACAACGTCCTTTGCTTTTTGCAGGACATGCTTTAATACAAAGGAGTTTGGTCTCTGGCAGGAGTGATCTTCAAAGTCAAGTAACACAAATTTTCTGTAACAAATGTGTAACAAGCAATCCTCTTTTAGCCTTACACCCCTTCCATGTAAACCTGTAGCATGGGATCTGGTGCTGTTCATTTGCTATTGCAAATAATATTACATAGGATAATGAATATTTAAATACTTAATATTAGCATTTGTCATTATTAATGTGAAGAAGGGCAGAAATAGCCATGCTATTGCCACTTGTTTACCTTGAATACCTTAATAGTGAGATTTCCTGCTCTGTGTAATGTCTATAATAGCTCTCTCTACTGCTTCTTCCTGCTAATCTACTACTTCTTCTTCCAGAAGATTCTTCTAATATCAAAGATGTACTCTTCAAATGTGAATAATTTAGTGTAAATTCATATCCTAATCATAGTTTACTACAGGATCCTTCAAAGAACCACAGATAAAGTTTGAAGCTAGTTACAAGAAGAAGTGCTATGGTTTAATTTTGAGAAAGCACTTACAATGCTTATTTATGCATGCTCATACTTTGCCCTGTGCTGCTCTGTATGGGTGCATTAAACATGCAAATACATGACTAGCAATTTTCATGTTGACTTTGAAAGATAATGTAATCTAGGAACATTAAAATGAAAATAAGGTCTTTTTTTCAGTCTGTTGACAGCTTATGCATTGGACTTTGGTAAATTGGTGTAAATGCCATGGTTGGACAGTGTGATCTACTGAAAAGGGTGCTGGACAAATCATCATCAGTGTCATGTTCCTCTCTGTTGTGTAAACACCTGTTTGACTGTGACTATGTCACTTAGCCATTAGGCATCTTAGTTTCCTTTCTGCAAAATGATGGTAATTCTTACTCTATTTATTTATTGATACCCTCAAATGAAAACATCTATAGCAGTTTATTGGTAAGAAATACAAGCTACTATTACTACAGTGTTGGCAAATAGACTTATCTCCTCAAAGAAGCTGTAGCAGATGAAGATATTTCCCATAAAGGACAAAGTATTTGCATTACTAGATGGCATGCAGTTAATAGTATTCCAACATGTTCTTCCATCATGCAGTGGAGCTGGTATCCTGGCAGTACTAGAAACAAGAGTGCTGTGTTAAAAAGATAGGCAGAGAAAGGAACGAGAAGAAGTAGGATTCACCTGTTTTCATTATTTTGTGTTCCTACATGGAAGCTAGTGTCAAATTTTGCTGTAAATGAAATAAGGAATTTGTCTTAGTTTAGAAACTGTTCTCAGCTGGTCAGAACTAAGGGACTACATTCAGTCTACTGTCAGTATTTTATACGAGTGCTTTATCTTTCAAAGTCTTTCATAAGAAAGAGTTGTTAGTACATCTTCTTGGGATAAGGCAAACTTAAAAAAATCAAAATTAATTATCCTAACAGTAAGTCTTGGTAATTTTCTAAAAATCAAACAGGTTGGAACTGTTTTAAAAAATAGTCTACAAAATTAATTGTCTTCAATGCTGGATTGTTGTTTTAGACCTGGAATGAGTAGACAAGTTTGTACCATTCAGTATAATAGACATTTAGCCTAGTAGAATTTGCATGTATCCCTAGGCATACTTTTGTTCTCCTTTAAAAGACATAAATATAATGTGAAAAACTGATATTCCAAGATGAATAGTCACTGAAACATCTCTTGTAATAACAGTTAATGGAAGGTTAGTAATGTGGCCTGCAGACTCATCTTTTATATGTTAAGAACTAATTCACTTAACTTGTTTTACTGGCTTTCTGGAATTCATTGTGAACTACTCAGTTTCAAGATGGTAACTGGATGTTTTTTCAGTGTGTATATGCATGGACAATAAAACTGGAGGGAATAAAGACCTGTCATATTTGCCTTCTTGGATGCTGTTTTACAAATGCTTAAAATTTGCTCATCTACTCACCAAGAAAAAAACAGATAGATGCATAGTGCAGTTATCAATACTTTCTGGTCTTCAAAGATTTCATCAGAGATAGGATTCCTTTAACAAGTCACCAGAGGCACATCATAATGATTGATTGGCACAGAGTACAATTAAGATATCATTATAGTGAGCCATGTTGCCAATGCAGTCACTGAAGCAAAGCTTCTTACCTTTTGAAAAGATGAAAGTTTCATTTGCTGGTATGTTGCTTTTATAGTCAGCAGCTGGAAACAAGCTGCAGGAATGCTGGTGGGAGAAGAGACAATGTCTTCATCTCACTGTTCAAAATGACACATTACCTTCTCAGTACAATATGGCAGCTCATGGGTGGTTTTCACCAAGGCAGACCTGGTACTATCGTTGTCTCTATTAGGAACATTTGTAAACTCTGGGTATACTCATAACGTGGTGCTCCTACTGACATCCGGGGGGTTTGTATGTGCTGGGATGCTGGGAGATGGGAGTAGTTCTCTTACACTGAGTTATTTAAAGGTTTTCAGTATTCAAATAATTCTGAGTTTGTCATTAGTGTATTTTGTAAGGGTCTACCAAGATTTGATACAAAATCAGACCCATTTCTCTGAGGATAATTAAAGATCCAGTACCTTAATTTTAATTTTTTTGAGCATTTCATTGCAAATGCTTATGTGCGAGCCATCTTGCTAATTTTGACAGGCTAGCACTGAAAGGAGAAATCAGAAAACCCCTTTGAAGGAAAGAAACCATCATAGGTGCAGGACATAAGACATACCCACTGCATTTGTCATTGGTTTTCGTAGCAATAATATGTAATCCTAGAGTTTGCCACCTAGCTGTTTCTTGCTGTTGGCTGTGCTTGTTCTAGCTAATGGCTGCAAATCTCATCCTAGCCATGTCTTCTTGGCAGCATGGTCCAAAATGCTAGCAAACCAAGATGCTGAGAATCTCCTTTTTTTGTCTCTAGAGCACTGTGAGGAATTTCTGTTCAGAAGCCCAACGTTTGCAGTATTGTTCACACGAGACCCAGCGACTGATTGCATTACATTAACTCTTTTTCTTTGTCTCACTGCTCTGAACATCCCCCCTGAAGTAGCTTTGGGTCATGGTGCTTCTCTCCCTTAGTCATTCTAGTGAACAAAAATTTGATTCAATGCATCTGTGATAATTCTGAAACAAAAGAATATTCTGAATCAAAAAAGTGTGATCACAGATGAACTACTGCCTTGCCAGTGTAAGGGATGTGTGTTTCTTTAGGGAGAAATTATGTCACCTATTTAGCAAACTGGTACAGCTGGAAGAAGTAGAGAGTTTTGATTTTTGTGCCTGAAAGTTTCTCAGTTTTTCCAGCTATGTCAGGTAGCCTCTCTCCCTACCGTAGTCTGCCTTATATTCTTAAAACCTTACAGCTACAAGAATAGCACATTGCCAACACTGACTGGAATGTCCTGCATATTAGTTTCTGGTATGTTAAAAGGTAATTTTAAAAGACATTATTGGGCAAGAGCTTGGGAAATAATTTCTGTTACCTCCACCATCCCTGAAAGTATTTAAAAGATGTGTAGATGTGGCACTTAGGGACGTGGTTTAGTGATGAGCCCATGGCAGTGCTGGGTTAATGATTGGACTGGATGATCTGAAGGGTCTTTTCCAACCCAGACAATTCCATGATTCTGTGAAATAGTCATATGTAATGTTTAGTAGTACTGTTGCACAAAAACATCTTTATATGTTATGTTCCAAGAAAATAATCATCTGGGGAAAAAAGTGACCTATCTAACAGAAGGAAATTATTTAACTGGTAGGTTTAAAAAGAGTTAGAAATTGCTGTGGTGTACACTGGGAAAAGGGAGAGGTTCTCCTCCATCATATGATGCGGTACATGTTTTACCACATGAGTGGAGTCCAAAAAAGAGACTAGGACATAGCAGGTCACTGTTGGCAAATCCACCTCTGCGGTCTAAAGATGTTATTAAGGAAAATGCACTTATTGTTGATTTTCTCCTTGGTCATCAAAGCACGTAATGAAAGCCACCTTCTCTTGTTCTAATCCTCTTAAGATATTAGGGTCTGGTCAGTAGACTGCTTCTGACTGGTTCATCATGGGGTCCTGTGGGTGATACAAGCAGACAAGTACTGCCTACTGGTAATAGAAGTTAATATGCTAGAAAAGCATGTTTCAGGTTTTTCTGGTCAGCCAGAGTGCTGGTTAATACTGGGTTTGTAGAATGCCCTAAATATGTGTGTATCTGAAGAGGAATCATTCCCATTTTCCACCAGGGCTAGCTTTTTTAAGTCTAAAATGTGATTTGGCATGTTTCCAAAAACCCATTAAGACATGTATTGAAAATATCATAATCAGAATGATCTTGTTAAAATACTGGGTTTATCTTAATATTCAGTAGTATATAATTCACTACCTGGATGAGTTTTTCTTTTGCCAAATAAATCCATGTTTTTGTTCCTTTGCCAGAGTAAATCCTTTGAGCCTTTATCAAAGTGAAAGGGCAATAACCTGCTAAACAGTATGAAAGAATTAGGTGATAAAGTATTACAGTAAAAACTGAATTTAATAAGTACACATTTCTCAAATTATACTTTGATTTCGAAGTGAATGCAGAAACGTTACTCAACAGTGATTTGATAATTGTTGTAAAGTATTAACACATTTCCTTTATTTCAAAATCTCTATGTGAAGTATGTTTTTAAATTAGACATTTTAAAATTCACCAAAAGATCAAACATCTAAATTAACTATGCTGACTAAAAGCATATATTCTGTAATATGAAACAGACTGTGAGTAATAAGAACTAGATGGAGTAGGAATAGGATGCCTACCCACCAAAGCACAGATAACTTATTTACCTTGTAAGCTCTCAACAGCTGGAAGAAATAAAGTTATCTAAATAATACCCAAAGTAGCTGGAAACTGTAAGTGCTGTTACAAACGCAAAGATATGTTTAAATAGTGGGGAGTTTTAAATTACTGTATAACACTTGCATAAAATATGCAGGTCACTCTTAATTTTATTTTAAGAACCTACAGAAATTTTGATACAGTTGTATCTTCCACACAGAATTTTATTATGCACTTTGTTTACAGTCTTGGTACTTTATAAAAAGCAATTATAATGATATTGTGGGGCATGGCAAAGACAATGGAAAACAATGAAAAGGCAAGTTAAGAATGAAAGGGTATTATATGAAATTTAGTCTAAAACATAGCTTGAATGAGCTCTGACAGAGCTGATGTGGCTGGTAGTTTCCTGTACCAGGAACTACCGTGGAACCCCACCAGGAAGTGTGCTACAGAGCAGGATCACATTACATCCTTGTTTTATGGTTCATTTCACTTATTTAATGCAATTTGAGTACCTGTAACAAAAGAGCACTCAAAAAGAGAATGTTTATTATTTGAAAATATGTCATTTCTACAAATCAGGTTGGGTTTTGGGGACACCTGATGTGCCTGTGTGAGACAAGGCAGATCCGTATGACCATGCAACAGGCTGTACAGCAAAAGCAAAGTGTTTCTATATTCATGAAATTTTAGGATGGTGCAGATACTTTTTATCTGTTTGCTTTTGCCTGTCTACTTTAGTAAACCAAGTGTACTACAGTGCTACAACAACAAAAATCATAGTAGTTTTCTTTACTACTCCAAGTGAATTTTAATACAGTACAGTGGTTTATTAAAATTATGTAGACTAGAAGTGTTGTTTAGTGTTCCAGCTGATTTATAGAGCGTGATAAAACATTCCAAAATCTCTGGAAATGAGGAACATGCTACAGCCTGTATTTGGTTTGACGAAGCTGTGCTCGTACGAAAGAGGAATGTTTAACACACTAACTAGATAATGATTCATCAATTCTGGCAGAGGAGCTAATTTTTATTAATGTAGTACTTAAAAATGTGTGGAATGAACAGCTGGATGCCACAGTTGTGGCATGCCACATTAAGTCTCTGTCTGTTTTCCCCTACAGTGATCTCAGTATGAACAACATTACTAAGCTGCCCTCAAACCCTGTGCACAATCTCCGCTTCCTGGAAGAGCTGTAAGTATCATTGTATCCTTGATGGGCATAGTCAGCTCTAGACACATTCCTGTGTTTGTCTCTCATACTTACTGTGGGAACCAGATAAAATGGTGCAGGAAAGCTGTCAGCCTGACACTTCTGGCACATGCGGAAACACTTAGTTTAAAAAAAAAAAAAAAAAACAATTGCTTGTGATGCTGGAAATGAACTTATAAAAGAGTTACCATGAGGCTACAACTTCTCTAAGCGGAGACAGAGCCAAACAAATTAAAAATTTTAAACAAGGACTGTTTAAAAGAACTGGATTGCTTTTTTGGAAATAGTTAAGCAGCAGGATATTAAAAGTTTGAATACTGGCTCATGTTTATTAAAATCCCAAGTAAAGCTGTAATCAAAACCAAAACCTGCTGCCTTGTTGTGCCTGTGTCAAGGACAATTGAGTCCACATTTCATAGTATCGAGGCTTCTTGTCCTAATCACTTTTAATTACTGTTTCCTTACTCTTAAACTTAACATCCCTGAAGGCTGACTGTAGAATGCAGAATCCTGAAAAAAGCTTAGTTACGCTATCTACTACATTCACTGGGGGGAAAAAGTGCCTGGCGAAAACTAGCTGATCAAGCACAACATCAAAAGAGGAATGTTGGCTTGAAGTGATGGTGACTAACCAAAAGTGAAAAGTATTGTGCATTCATGAGACCTGGATTTGGCAGTGACTCTAGTTTTAATGGCCCAAGCTTAAAAGAAAATTTAGGTTTCTGAGGAGTGATGGAGACTCTATAACTGATGCACCATAGATCTTGTGGAAAAAAGCTGGTGCCTGTATTTGCATGAGTACCTCTAAATATTGATTAAAAGCCTTTTATGACATGTGGCTTTTAAGTATTTAGAAGTGAAAACCTGGGGTTTTTTTTAGCACGCTTATCTGCTAACACACCATAAAGTCCATGTAACACATGCAAAGTCATGGTCCTACCCTTCTTGCAAAGACAACGTCTGTTTTAAGCTATGAAATGTGTACAGTCCTCTGCAATTTAGGTGTGTATTGCACTGACAACTTTTGGTGTCCTTGCTAATGCTCATTTGAATTTTGACACCTGGCCTTTCCAGCCAGCATCTACAAAAGCAAACAACCAAACAAAACAAAACAAAACAAATAAATTGAAACCATTTTGTATGCTAACTTTGGCCAATACCCTGTTTGCAAGCAGGTTTTCTTTTCCTCTCTTATTTTTATTACTCTCAGCATTTCTATTTAGAAAGCTTTATTTCATTTTATTCTCTCTCTTTTCCTTCACTTACCCCTTTTCTTTGATCATCAGTATCTGTATTGCTGTTAGTGCAACTTGTCATTCAAATAATGTAACAGATAGGAACATAACAGGGAGAGGCATCACACACCAAGTGTTAACAGCATCAATTGCATATGGAGGGAATCGTGCCACAAAGCCCCTGCTTTTGAAGTTCTTCAACATGTTCATGTTTGCTTGTCCAACCTCCTGTCAATCATAACAACCCTGCTAAAACCGGCCAACCCAATTGCTCTCTGGCCATTGAAGAAAAGAATTTAAAAAAAAAAGTTTGGGCTTTTCCTGGAAGGAGATTCTAATACAGCCAGGTTACCTTCACTCTTTCATTTTATGGTTAGATCACAGAATCTTTCTTATGAAATCTTTGCAATGTTTCATAAAATTAAGGCCATCTTAGAAATGTTTGTCTGATCTTTGAAGTACAACAGCAGGAGCTTGAAATGCAGCTTTTAGGGGTTTTTAGTGTTGAAAAAAGCCTATTAGCATACAAACTGTTACTAATCCCTTTGTTAGAGATCTGGTTCAAACTTCTGATAAAAGCTTATGACTGAATCACTGAATTTTAGCTTAGATGTTATGTCCTGATGCCTGGTTTGGCAATACTATTAAGTGATTACCCTGAAATAACTGAGGTTTTATTAAAACAGTTCAATTGTTTTGATTCCAAAGCAGTGGTGTATGAAACAGGTCTGTTCAGCCAGTTCTGACCTTCCAGGCTGAATCTGATCAACCTTTACAGCCAAGGCTAGATACCTCTTCATGCAGCATTCTTGCAAACCTTATGATCGTGTCTGGTACTTATTCTTAACCAAAGACTATGATCACTGAAGTAAAGCATATTGAAAGTGGTTTTGAGGTGTATGTTCCTCTGAAAATTTTGGAAAACACTGAAGTACTTGGAACTTTCTAACTCTCAAAAAAATTAATTCTGGGCAAAATCTTTTATTTGTGAAAATGATGGGCTTTTCAGATTTAATTTTCTCTTAAAGTGTATATGATAGAACTCCCACCAAGAAAGAAGTATGTTTCAGCTGCTTGATTATCAGCAAGTTGCTCTGCATGAACTTGTACAACACTAATAAGTTAAATTCTTCATTATAAATTCAAAATAACTGCAGATTTTTATCAGTCTGACTGAGTCCAAGACTCACTCTCGTGGATTATTTCTAGACATGTGTCATTATACAGGATGTGTAGAATTCCTGTTCTAATAGAGAAGTGAATTAGAGTAATGCATGGAAAAAATGTTTTTTAAAAACTCTAAAGACTTACTCAGGGTGGGACTCTTAAGAGTTTTAGAGGCAACTACATCTGAGTGCAGACCTAACATTTTGTGATTAGATACACTTCAAAGCAGTGCCTGAAACTATTCTATTTTATAAATTAATATCTCAATGAAAAGTGAGGAAGAAAGCCAATAATTTAAAACTATTTGAATCAGACCTGCCTACAAAATCACTCCAACTAGATACATATCCACATATCCATACTTATGCATAAATACATGCACAGACACCCACACATGCACATGTATAAGGCTTTCATTTTAATTTTAAACATAGGAACATTCCACAGATAAGTGAAGCTTCAAGTGATTTCTAGTAAATTGTTGTTTTTCAGCAACTTAAACTGGGTGTTTTAGTAAAACAGCCACAAAAGACTGTTGTATTACAATTACTTTACTACAGAGCAGGACAGTCCCAAAAATTCTCTTTTCTACAAAATCAAGCAATGAACTCACCCTAAATTAATTGCAATCTACATCCAAGCACAAGAATGTTTTCTGACACACATGATTATTTTTAAATAATCTTAAAATCAAATAAATATATCTACATTTTTTTCGGTTTTAACATTATTACAGTAGTCTCAGGCAAAAATGCCTTTAGAA
The DNA here is from genome assembly GCA_013399225.1 of Rhipidura dahli. Classification (NCBI taxonomy): domain Eukaryota; kingdom Metazoa; phylum Chordata; class Aves; order Passeriformes; family Rhipiduridae; genus Rhipidura; species Rhipidura dahli. Next base: position 2,092,209 of record VXAC01001162.1, read on the forward strand.
GTACATTTTATTGTAATGTGGAAGTGCAGAATTGCAGATAGAATCCATAAGAGATGTATTATATGAATCTTACCATTATATCTGTTGAAATCCCTTTACACTGCAAAAGTGGTCAAGAGGCCACTGTATATGTCAAAATGAGGTCCTAAATTACCAGGCATGATCCATTATCAGCTGTTCTTTTTTTTTTTTTTTTTCCCTCTCTCTCTGTTTGCTCTTTCTCCCTGCAAAGATGTTTTCAAAGTGTTAATGGGAATTGTGTGTTCTTTTCCCCATTGACTCTGAGTTGTGGGACTGAGATCTCTGGTCATGTACATTTTTGAAAACTGAGAGCATTTGCTCTTGGGGTCCTGTACAGTCTTTATTTTTGTGCTGGTGCAGACACATTGTGACTAGCACTGTAAACAGATTCTGTACTTTTAACTACAATGTAAGTTGGTAGAAAACATGAAAGTGCTGCAGCTATAGTCCAAAACTTTTTTGAGACAGTGGGGGAATCTTGTAATTTATTTCAACAATCTTGCAACATCATTGTTAAATACTAAAATGTTTCCTAAAGGTTAATCTGCATAAATTTAAAAACCTCTAAGGCAAAAAAGTAAAAATGCTGGCAGCTGACAAGCAGAACTAAAATAAAAATGGAATATCGTCTAGTGGTCTCAAACTGTACACACATTCCAGTGTCACTTCAGTACCAGTTTTACAGTTCTTGCACAGCAGGGTTTAGCCAGTCCTGGTGGAAATTGGTTTGTTTTACCCCCATCATCTAAAGTTTCAAGAACTGTCACTGCTACATGACTTGTAATCCCCTAGATAATTTCAGAGCAGTGCACAATCTAACACCTAAGTTGTGAATTCAGTTTCTTCATAAAAATCACAAATTTGAATTCTTCACTTCACGTGTGCAGCCATGTGGATCAGACAGTGTCACTGTGTGTAATACATGGTGTTTGTCAGCAAGAAGTACCTGTCACCAGCCCAGCAAGTGGCCCGTGGCACATTGTGAATTCTGTTGCTGTAAGACAGACTTTGGTGCAGCTGGATATTAAAGCAAACTTGGGAAACTACAGTCCTCAGATATCAACAAAGTCCTGACAGGGGGAAGCGCACCAGTTGTCTTGAAGTATGTTGGTAAAAACAGTAAGAAGATTTTTACCCAATTAATCAGTTGGAAACGATGACAAGTTTCCTCCCCTAGTTTTTGCATGCACAGTTTAGGTTTAGTAGAGAAGAACAAACCCAAGCACAGAAGATTTCTGCTGTAAGAGCTAACAACTTGTAACCTTTACATCCACAAAACATGGGCCCTGGTGTTCTGGAGCTGTCACTGCCTTTGATGTTGTCCCTTTGATGCCACCAAAGCGAGTAACAACAAAGAACTCGCCCATGTGGATGTGTCAGCCTGACATCCTCCATACTGCCCTTTTTGCCATCTTATCAAGAATAACAAGATGAGGAACAGAAAAAAAAAAAAAAAGAGAGGGGGAGAAAAACAACAGAGCAAATGCCTTACTAAATCAGAGCTGCTTGCATTGCTTGTTTAATAGCTTGTGCTGACAGATAATTATTCTGGAAATGTTAATGCAAATTGCATGGAGCAGCCTTCTTGACCCTGGGACTGCTGTGCATCTGTGGGGTAAAGGAGAAGAAGGGGAGATGATGGTGTAGGAAAAAGATAAAAGAGAAGTGAAAACATTCAGATATGCTTGCAAGTACAAGCAATAAATGTTCTAGTTTGATATCCAAGAAACTTTGTCAGTGCTGCTGCATTACTCTTATTAATGTCTGTTGAAGTTTGTTCATGGCTGGTAGCTTATAAATGCTTTCTGGAACTGGTAATTTATTATCCAGCAATGTTCATTAGGAACTAGTTTAGAACATCAAAAAGAGAAATTGGAAGTGCTTTTTGTGTTTTGCGATCAATACAGATAGTGACATTACACTTAATTAAACTAGGGTGAAGCATGCTATGTATCTGCAGATCCTGAGGCAGGATTTTAATTTAAGTCTTACACATTCTGTGCATACTGCAGTAGCAAGTATGCAGAAATAATTTCCTTTTTTGTCAGTGGAAGTTCAGTTTGTTGGTAGACTGCTTGACTTTGGTGTGGTGAAAACTTTTGTTACCTACATGGGTCAATTTTTTCACTTGCTTAGGATTATGGGTATGGAATTCAGACCACATCAAATTTATATCTAATAGGTTCTCAAGCACAGTAGAACCAACTTCTTCCCTCTAAGCTGTTTTTTATTTGAATTTCCAAAGAGGAGTAGCCATAATTCCTCCTGTAATTCATTGCTGTTGCCTCATTGAACTACACAGAAAACAGCAGCAACCTCAAAACTTGGACCTACACATTTTGTGTTCTTTGCCTATCACACTGAAATAACTAAACAGCTAGCACATTTTTCATTAGTTTCAGTTTGATCATAGTGTGTGGTGTTGCAGTACACTTCAGCCAGTTCCTGTTAATAATGATTATTTTTATTAATTTCTGCTTTTTCTGGTGATGCTGACAGTACTGGGATAAAACCAAAACCAGCATCAGAAGCGTAAGTGACACTTGGAAGACCCAGTCTAGGAAATGTTATGTATACGATCCTCCATTTATTGATCCATCTTGCTGTAACATTTAAACACTGAGAAAGAAATATTAGCAATGTTAAGGTTGGTCTGGGAGTTGTGATTTGGTGGCAGCATTCTTCAAACACAGAAGCAGTGCCTCTTAATGGCTGTGTCCATGGGATCCAGTGCTGGGAGTCGGTGTGGGATGTCCTGGCTGATGCTGGAGTCCCTCCTGAAGTTGTCCTTGCTGCAGTTGGAAGGCAGGCACTTGGATACCTGCTCAGCAGAAGGACCTGCTTGTTGTCAGCGCTGGCTGGGGACAGCTTCACAAAGGAAGAGATCAGTTGTCTTTAGCAGTTATTGGATCACAACCATTCCAGATGCAGAAAGAGTCTGTGCCTTTTATAAGTGGAGAAAGAAACTGTACGTTTGAGATCATATTCTTAACTGACAAAAATCTATGATCTGTTTCATCAAAGCCAGTTCAAGATCAAATACACACTGATTTCATTCCAACTGCTTTAGGTCAGTTGGAGTCATTCCAGTTTACACCCTATGAGAATTTGGCACAAGCATTTTAAAAGGCAATTAGGCCCTAAAGCAAGAGCAGACTGTGTTATATTTGAATTTCCAACTAAACAGTAAGTAGCAATAAATATAATATACTCACACACTCCCCTCCCCTTATTTAAAGAGAGTATCTTTACATTTTCTTCTTTGATCTCTGAGCATCAGATTTTTTAATAGATCATTTGACTCACATTTCTGTTCATATTACTGTAATTTTATAATTTTAATTAATATGACAGATTGAAATATAAAAGAATAATTAAAATACAGACTAATATTTAAATTCCTAGGCTAGCAAAGTAATTCTTAAAAAACATTTTGAAATATGTGTTGATATCATCCATGAATTATTAACAATGTAATTAATCACCCATTAATTCATACTTTTCTATTGCATTAGCCTGAGTATAATCATTAATAAATATAAAATTAAACTCTTATCTCAAAATTTTAGTTGACTTTGGTTAAGTACTGTATAAGTATCCATACTGTCAAAGCTTTTTTGATGTAAGGAGCCGTAGCATTTCATGTTACCTTTTTACTGATGTATATGTAAGCAGAAGAAAATTAGAAATAAAAATAAATTATATATTGGCTATATATTTATATAAGTGGAGTAAATATATGTGTAGTTGTGTGCTTGTGTACCTTTAACCAAGTTTGGCAGGAAACAAAATTGAGGCAAGATCCAAGATTGGTAAATTCTTCCTTGAACAAAAGCAATTTTTTATACCAGGTCAAGTTGGTTTAGAAAAACATTTGTAAATTTATGTTTTCTTGTTATACTTCCATGTTGTTCCTCCCCAGATAGCCATTTCCTCCTTTAAAAATTGGGGTAGTAGGTTTAGGATTGGTAGTGGTGTTATTGGTGCTGCTCCTCAGAGAGAAGTAAATTTCTGGCAAATGTGATACTGTGGTAGGATGCAAATGAGAGCCCCATTTCCACCTGTGTCAGCACAAATTTTACCCCAGACTTCAATGAGACTGATATTTCACCATGGATCTTTATCAGGCACTCAGAACAATTATGGCAGTTGGAGGAGGCAGATCAGGCTTTTAAGAAAGAAGTTTCAAATTACAAAAGGGAGTCTCTTATCTGTGCACAAGGTATAAAAGACACAGTCCGTGATTGCATTAATTTTAATGGCATTTTCTGCATCACATACTAGTGTTTTAGCACCAAATTCAGGAAGGTACCACACACAGCAGAACAGTCCCATCTGGTGGGGGTTTTCACTGGGGGGTGGGGGCTTCAATTCCTATTCACAAAAACAAAGGTTTTTCCCTACAGTCTTTAGGTTCTTCTACATAATTTCTTTTCACTCTTCTGTCTGGAGAGTTTGTTAGCTGTCATATACAACGTAGCAAATGATGAATAGAACATCTGTTTTCCAAGGAAACGGGCAAATGTTAAACTGACTGGATTGTGACTCTGCTGATATTAACCTACTCATATATATAAATATAAATATAGATATATAGATACAAACACATCCATGATGACATTGTCTCAACATGTGCAGCCTTTGCTCTCATTTCTCAAATAAAATCAGCAAACCAGTTAGTGAACAGAAGTAAAATGCAGAGTCAAGGAGACATAAAGAAAGGCTACTAGTTCACAGAATTATTCTTGTAGAAGTCCCTCTGTATCTTTGCACAGTGGAAGAATGATTTCAGATGGCACTCACAATTACATTCTGTATAGGATATTGCACTACATGGGAACTGATTAAATATAATGCAACACAAGTGATGCAATGATGTATAACCTAATCTGTATTAAAGGGCATGCACTGGCATTAGTCTAGAAACATTGACTCAGTCTGGTATTCATATCATAGTTTACTAGCAAATACTGAGTCCAACATATTTTTCAGAAATTTGGGTGTAATGAATTTCTACTTAATTGTATCTGTTCTGAAATACAATTACAACAGTTTCACTGCATATTCACTTCATAATAGTGAAGCTTGACTCTTTCACATTGTTTATTCCCATATATTGTTTATATGTTGAGCCACACCAAGATCCAGAGTGTCATCTATTCTCCAAAATTTTAGCACCTTGCAAGATTTGATAAGTAACTTGTTCCAGAAAATTCCATTGTGCTAATCCTGTTCTAACACAGCATGAGTATTGATCAGTGTAAACATGGGCTTTTTCCCAAGGAGACAAATACCTCCCTTTCATGTGTTTTCTTTAGTTTTGATAATACTAGATTTGGAAATACATTTCACAGATGTTCAATCAGCATTTGCTGGACTGGATATTACTTAAGCAGAGAAGGAAAGCAGCCACTACCCATATTGTACTGTCACTGTCTGCTGCAGACTGAGCAGTAGCTGGGTTAGATTTCCCCAGGTTCTTTCTACAGTTAGTGGAAATGTGTTTACTTTATTAAATGCCACAATTTTTTGTCTGTAGACAAGATTTTTTAGTGTTTGAAGTTCACCTTCCATCCCAGCAGATACAGAGGAGATGCTTGCTAGCAGGTGATGTCTGTCCTGATGCAGAAAACACCCACACAAAAAAGCGTTTTTTGAGTTGGCAAAGAAAAATTATTGTACTAGAAATGTAAAGGAAATAGTTGACTGTTCTCAGTCACAGCTTATACTTATTTGCTTCTTCCTGATGAATGAAGCTTTTCTTTTCAGACAATCTAAGGAAAACAAGGAAAAAGTTTCTGAAAATTTTTGGAGCTTTAGTTCTCTTGTCTGGGAATGTTCTTTAGACTGGATGGCCACCATTTCTCAGAACTATGACACTGCAGGAGAGGTCGGAATATGTCAAAGGAGTCAACAGATGGGGAACACTCAAAGGAGAGCCCAGACACCTTTTTTCCTAGATCTGGCCATAGGCCATGAACCTGACCTGCAGCACTACACCTATTCCAGCAGTGAGCAGTGATTGCCAGTGGGGCTTAATGGCATGGAAAGATATTTTATAAATTGCTGCCATTTAAACTGTGGAAGCCACTCATTTTTCTCTCAGCTTTTTTATTTTACATCTTTTAGAAAGTAACTTGCAGTAGTATAGAAACTATGCCTAAGCTAAAAGTATCCTGACACCAAGCAAAGCAAGTAACAAGTGCTGAAGGAGATGTGTGGTGGCACTTCTCTGTAAACTTTTCCAGACTCCAGTAAGGAATTGCAAGATTATTCAAACCAGTGTAAGTAAAATCTAAATCTAAAATAATGCAGTGCCGAAAAAGGATCCTTTTTGATTACTTTTTCATTAAAGAAATGTGATACGTATAAGCCTGAATGTACTTAATGAAGTATCTCTAATATCAGAGATTTTTTAAATAATGTCAGAAATGCATAAGATAAAAGTACATTTAAAAATGGAGATTCAAACTTGTTCAAACAATAAAAGTCAACCATTTGGTTATGTAAGTGCTATAAACAATCAATTTCATTCCTGCTCTCAGGAATCAGTAACTAAATACACAGCTATAGAGATAGCTACTGTGTCCATTTTCAATTTTTCAGGGAAAATTATTTACCCATTCAGACTAAAATTACTATCCTAAGTACATCCAAAATTCACTAAAATATTGGGCAGCTTCCCTCAAATAATTTAGGTAATGGAAAACAAAATCCCCAAACTGGAGAAGAGTGAACATGATACATACTGTAGTGTCAACACAGGCATGAATTTTCCCTTATGTCAAGGCTGAGAATAGAAACACAGTAATAGCAGAAAAACATTGCAAGCAAGACGTTAAAAATTATCAGGAATAGATAAGCTGAATTTCCTGAGCTTTGCAACATGCCATAAAGGACTGATGTGCTAACTTTTATCCAAGAATATTAAAAGAATTAGACAACCATCCAAATATATAATTTTTGCTGATTTTTAGCAAGTCCTGCAGTCCTGGGGAACTCTAAAGGGCTGGGAAGATGCTACTATTGTGCCAGAAGTGGTTTCAGAGAGCATCTTGGGAACAGATAGGTGCTTTTGCTGAGTTTGTTCCAGAGAAAATCATGAAAAGTCCATCATGAGTAAGAATTTGGTGTGGCAAATGAAAGTCAAACAACATCATTACATCAAAAATAATTGTTGCCAGATGTCTGCCTTTTCTGACACTGGCAGGCTGCTTGGTGAGAGAACTACAAGGACATACATGTGTTTTGGCATTTGTGACATACTTGATGTAGCCCTGTGCTGAAATTTATAGGGCTGTACATGAAGAGCGTGATCTGCTGCTGCATCAGCAGAGGAATAGCATATAAGATGGTTCTAAGCACTGTCTGTAAAATTAGTGAGAGCTCTTTCCAAACTGAAAAATATTCAAAGCAGAACTTCAAGAATTACCTGAGATTGAAAAAACCACTCCTAAGGAGTAAATACAGGAGTTGTGCCTACCAAAGAGTTTAACATGTTGTTTCTACATCTCACTTAAGTGTTTGTACAAGACAATTCTAATAATTAAGAAGTTGTGATCTAAAAGGAAAAGAAGCAAAATTTTTTTTAAAGTATTTGAATCTGAAAAAAACCCCAAGAATTAAGAATTACATTTCAGTTTAACAGTTTAGGTAACTACCACTCAGAACAGCTCAGGGACATGGCTGTACATTTTCAAAAAATGCCAAACATTAGGCTTGCCACAGAGAGCCACAAAGATGATCCAAAGCTGGGGACAGTGAGTATTTAGACACTGAAACAAAACCTTAAAGCTTCACAGTGTCCCAATCATATTGCTGCCCTCCTGCTTCTGCAGCCAGGTGGTGCCTGCTTGGTAATTGCCACAGGTCTTCTCCAGGAGCTCTTAAATAGGCCTGATTTTCTCAGCTAGCCCACTTTATAAAGAGTATTACAGTTCCAACAGGGGATATTAACATGTAGTGCAATCAGCAGTTTGCATTACCTCAGCCATGAATCAAGAAGGGATGGCAGCCTAGGAGAGCACTCTCTTGAGTCTTCAGATGTGTGGGGTTACTCCTCTGCTCTTTATCAATTTTTCCATATGACACTCACAGCAGTTACTGAAGTGAAAATCCCAATACCTTCTTGGGTTTTTTTCCAGTAAGGTTTTGCAAACTCTTCACTTTGTGGTTCATGCCAAGCTCATGTCCAGAACTGTGTGTAATCATGTCATGAACATGGCAGAGCAAAAGGGTGTTGTGGGGGTGAAACTGTCTTTGAGTTTTCTATTTAAAAATCATATAATAAAAACTGAAATCAGAATTAGACAAGTCCTCAGCCCCTTCTAGTTAGTGATCCACAAGAGGCATTTACTTTCAGGAACACAATCTGTTGTGCCTAACCTAGCACACACCTGCTTGATCCAGTAACAACCCAGAAGTCGATGCCATTTGTGTTCAGAATGAAACTTGCAGAAGGCCCTCACACAGCTGAAAAAAGGCCCTCACATCTGAGCCTGTGAGTGCCTCATCTTGCAACAAGAGCGAAGCAGGTTTGGTTTGCACATCTGCCTGCAGGAATTCAGCTGTGTGTGCCCAGTTCTCAGCTGTCTGGAGATCAGGCTCCAGTACACTCTGCAGTGAGAGACAAGCCCAGCAGCTCTGTGTGGAGCTGACTGTCACTGCAGAGCACAATTACATTCATGTAACTGGGAGACAGCTCAGCACTACAGGGTATGCAGCTCAGCAGGGATGTCTGCACAGGAAAGAATCTTTTCCACTAACTGAAAACTCCTGGAAAGTCTTTGGAGCTAAGATCTAGATTCATCTTTTTCTCTTTTTTCTTTTTTCTTTTTCTTTTTTTCTTTTTCTTCTTTTTCTTTTTCTTTATCTTCTATATAACCAAATTTATCTTGTTGTTTTCTGTATGAAAGTGGTGACTAAAAACAAGTTGTGCACAGGACCCTGCAGTTAGCTCAGGCAAAACTCAACCCCAAAAGAAGACAGCATTTAAGGGCCAGTCAGTGCTGGATGTCTGGGACTCTAGTCAAAGGTATTTGGCCTTTTCCATGATCAGTATTGGCAAATCTGGTGCCTATTTCAGTGCTCTAGGTTCCTTTGTGGCAGCTTGGTACCTAAGGAATTTCCTGGAACTAGTCCTGTGTTTTTTCCTAAGGGACCAGAGGCCGAATCAAATGTCAGCTCTGTTCTCACATCAGCTGGGCTATGGGCGCTGCAATTCTGACGTGCAATATCTTGGCTGATGGGACACACAATTCCACTTGGCTTAACTTGTTCTGCACAGGGGGTTACATCATATCAATTTGTGGGTTTGGTCAGCTAGGAGCACACACTGTGGCCCTGCTGACTTAAAGTAACTTGGCTGGGAAGCTGTCCCTTACCAGTCAGTTTTCCAGGTAGGGTACAGGTATCACAGCAAAGTCAGGCTGAGTTGTGATTTCAGAAGGCTGAATGCAAGATCAGAGTGGGCTGGGTTGGAAGGGACTGTAAAGACCATGGACAGGGACACCTTCCACTAAATCAGGTTGCTCAAAGCCCCCATTCAACCTGGCCTTGAGCATTTCCAGGATCCTCTGGAGTTGCACTGATGGGGAACATGGAAATGCCATTATTTCATATCAAATAGATGGATTCTTTCCTGGACACAAACCTTACAGAATGATGCAGTCTTCCTCTTTTTTTTTTTTTTTTGGTCAGAGTAACATGCTTTACAGACATGTTTGGTGTACTTACCTAGGTCTGTAAAATGTCTTCAGGCAATCTGAGAGCAAGATGCAAGCCCTACAAATCAAATTTTAACAAATATACTTTCTGTCAACCTATTCCATATCTTCTCACAGGGAAAACTATTATTCCACCAGTACAGCAGTTCTGTGTGTAGTTACTTCAAAATGAACTGTAATCATTGCTATGTGGATATATTTTTATATTAGTGCAAATGAGTTAAATGTTCACGGGGTCATCATACATGCACAATTCTGAAACTCCATGCCTGTAAATCCTGTGATGCTCATGGTTGTCAGTGTTTCTGTATTTTAGTTGCTGGGATTGTTCTAATCCCTGAAAAGAATATGTACATTCTAAACCATAAGCCAAATTTTCAGTGGAATTGAAATTGTTTCTCTGCAGTCCAGCTGTCAGTGGATCAACTGTGCAGCTACAGGCTTTTCTCTTAAAAGTGTATTAATGACAAAGCTAGGCTCTTAAACTACTGCCTCTGGCATCAGTTGCTCAAACATAGCTGTGTTGCACTTTTTAGCAACCAAATTAATTCCACATGAAGAGAAAAAGTATTCACTCTTTTCCTTTTTCAAACTTTGCAGACGTCTTGCAGGAAATGGCTTGACATACATTCCTAAGGGAGCATTTGCTGGCCTTTTCAGTCTTAAAGTGCTGTAAGTAAACTCTGTGTTGTTTGATATATTTCTGATTTCCTAAAAGCTCTAGGGAACTAATTAACCAGTGAAGTTTTGATCAAGTAAATTGCATATTTTGATCAGCTCATTTTGAACAATTCAATTGAAGATACATATGAACATCATTAAATCTTTGTTTTTTCATGTAGAAAGTATCCTAAAAAAAGTTGGAAAACATTAATGGCATTCTAAAAACAACTTGCTCATCGAGTAGATGTCTCTGTACAATATCAAAGATAAAAATTGGTTCAGTTAATAGTTTCTTTAATTATCTCAAAAGTCCTGATTTCTGCTGAACTTTTCATGATCACACAAAACTGGGGGGAAATTGCCTTTTCCTTTTCTTGAGAGACATGGTGGGGGGAAACACTGTTGTATACAACACAATGTAATTTAAAACACAGTTCACATTTCCTATCTTGTTCTTTGTAATGTAATGCCTATTACATATATTATAAAAATATTACAAAACCCTGTATTATTTGGAGTAATAAGACATTACATCCAACCACTAAAATTATTAGCAGGCCACATCTCACAGTGTTTACACTAGAGGGGATCTTTGCCCATGTAAAGTTCACAGAAACTGTATTATTAGCAAGAACACCAACCTCCAGTTAAGCCAGGCCTGATGCTACTGTACAAATCTCTACTGAAAAAATACTCAGCTGGAAAAGAAGAGTGAAGGGATTCCCATTCCTTCTGCTTTTAAGTTGGCAAGCTCTAGCTCTTGTTGGCCCAAGCAGATGTAGGCCTGCCAGAAATTATTTCATTTACAATGTCCCATTGAATATGCCTCCTTTTGAAGGAAGCATGTACTATTTCAGATTTATCCACATAGAATATTTATATATGTAGGAGTTGGTCCAAACAAGGATGTTAGGTAGTATGAATGAAACCATATTCAAAAGGAGGAAAATATTCTTTAGAAATGGAAAGTAATTTTTCAATCTTTGCAAGCTAAATTGTATGATATTTCAGAAAAAAGATTTGTCAAGTCATTGTTAGTGACATTTGGTTTGAGAAAATTTATTTAATTGAAAATGAAATAGCAGTTTATTTATAGAGATAAAATTTTATTCAAACTAAATCATAAATACCTCACACAGGTTAAAGTTAAATTTGCCATTGTTGCATTTTCCTGAGTAAGGATTTCAAGAGTCAGTCCTCCACAGCTTTATCAGAAAAGAATCACTTCAGAAGGAAAACAAAATCAGTACATGAGAATGAACATTTCAGAATCACTGAGGCAATTAGGAGGTTATAAGCCCTATTGAAAGCAAATCGGATTTATTCTTTTAACTTTCTTAGCTGCTTTGAAAATCCTGCTCAAAGCTGCTGTTTAGCTTCTAACAAAGCTGATATGCTACAGGTATTTGTTTGCTTTGGAGAGAGTGGGCTTTTGACAGGGGCAGGGGGAGGGAGTATTTGTGCAACTTTCTTCCTAATCTTAAAGTAGAACCAGTACAAAGAAGGTAAGCTTGGAAGAAAATTTGCAGTAGAAAGAAATTATCTTTACAGTGTTGATTCTGGGTTTTGTGCTGCTCCAAATGCAGGATGCTGCAGAACAACCAGCTCCGCCAGGTTCCTACCGAAGCCCTGCAGAACCTGCGCAGCCTGCAGTCTCTGTGAGTACCCCTGATTAATCAATTTGCATGAACAGCAATATATGATTACCTAATAACTGTCTGTTAATGTCGCTTTGTAATGTGCTGAATCAACTTTTTCTTTGAGCTGCTTTTGGAGGGAATTGTACTCTCAATTAAACATCTAAAGTGTCTGATTTCATTCCAGTAATTTTGTGACTCTGGCAGCTTCTTTGCAGTATTATAGACTGGTTCAGCGTCTGAGAAGACACTCCTTGGCCTGCAATGCTTTCTGTCTAGAATATGGTTTCTTCTTAGTATTCTTTACCAGGGAAGATATGGAATCCCAAATTACTCCTTTCTTTCTTTTTTTTTTTTAATTTGGTGTAATTTTTCCTTTTTAAGTGGTATGGAAAACACTTATAACTCATGAAACAAAGTGTACTAGAAGATGCTTAATTATATTCTGTGCTTCAGGCAGGTCTCTGTATTTATAGTTCTTGACTGTCCATGCTGACTCAGTCCACAAGCTTCATTTTTAACAGAACTCCTGCCAGAACTGCTAGTCTAAGAGTGAAGATTGGCTGTCTCATGGTATGAATGAAATTATTTTGGTGTGCTTCTGCCCTATAAGAATGGTTGTACCAGGTTGTGCTAAAAGCTGACCTAGCCCAGCATCCAACCAGCAGTAGCAAATGCCAAAGGAAAACTAGAAGGTCCAGCAAAGAGTTGAATACTGCTTTGGTAAACTGTTTGACCTACCAGAGATTTGCACTCAGGAACTCACTGACTCTATTGTGGCTTTGATAGCTAAAGGGTTTTCTTCTATGAGTTAGTACATTGCCTTTTGAGCCAGTGAAACACTCATGATTTTTTGGGGCAGCATGTCTGCTGATCAGCTAACCTGTGCAGCATGGTGAGGTACCTCCTGATATTTACTTGGAACTCCTCACCACATTTGATGTTCTCTGCAGCATCAAGAGACAGTGGCAGCAGCAGTTCCATGTTCATGTACACCAGATTTATATACCTCTCCATGAGTCAGTTTTGCAGATGTAGTCTGCTAGGATTGCTTCTCCTGTGGAAGCTATTCCAATCCTCTGGTTATCCTTGTCAAGTTACTGAACTTTTTTTCAGTTCTCATGTATTTGATCTGAGACAAGTGAAGAAGGGATAAGCCCTTCACAGCATGTTTAAAGTGCTTGCACACCATGTGTTTATGGAGGGCAAAAATGGATGCTTTTCTTTTTTGCTTTCATACTAATTCAAAACTCTATTTTGTTTAATTTTTTAACCTTTACTGATTGCTGAGCTGTTATTTTCATACTTAGTGCAACTGCAGGACCTCTTTATAGCATGTTAGTAGCCACTCAAGAACTTGTCTTGTAAAGTTTGAATTGCCTTTTCCCTAAGTACCTCTCTTGACACCAATATATACTGAACTTCATTGGCCATTTTCTTGTTCAGGCAATTTGGTGCCAGGAGTTTCTCCTGCTGCACTTGTAGTTCATATTTTGAAACTACAAAGACATTTTTCCTGTTTAAACACATGATGCAGTAAATTGAGTTAGTTCCTGAATTATCCACAAAATTGTATTGTCACCTGACACAAAAAAATTACCAAATTTCCTAATGGATCTACTGACTTTGAGTCTGCAGCATAAAATATCTAGATGACTGAAAACAGAGAAGCAGTTCTTTGGTCAGAGGAAAATGTCAGCTGACTCTTGTCTATGCTTTAGTTACCCACCTTAATTGTCGCAGAATTACTCTCAAATAAAATTATTTTCCTAAAACATTACAAGATCCAAATAGGGAATTCAAGCCAGAAGTTCCAATAGCTTTCACAAGAAATGTTGCTACCATGTGCATTGATCAGCAGCATCACAGCTAAAAGTCTAACAATGACAAGGATAGAATGAGCATCTGTACCAATCTGGTTAAAGTGTGTTGGTTGAGAAATGTGCTATGTTGAATATACTATTCTTTTTTGTGTAGGTAAAGAAGTTCCACCAGAAGGTTAACATATTTTGCATACATTTTGTTCAGCCGAAATATGAAGACCAAAATTAGTGTAATTCATTTATTTTCAGAAAAATCTCGTCTGTGTACAACTTAGCACTGCACAGAGACACATTACACTGTAATAGCTCCCATGTTCTTATGTTCGTCTTGAACTACATTTACCTCCCTAACATACAAAGCATTTGTTAAGGTTTCTAAAGGTGAAACAGCCCTAAGAATTAATTATCTTATAATTGTTATTTGGTCAGTGCCTTTTTTCTTTATTGACCAGACACAGACAGAAATATCTCAGCCATATACTTTTGAGGTTACAGTTCTTTCCTTTGATCTTTGAAAAAGTCATGAGAAAATGCTGGTCTAGTGACTATATTAGGTTTTCTTTCTGCTAAACAAATAAAAAAAACCTTGCTGAGATCACATCACTCTATACACATTCTGGACCAAAACATGATAAGCCAAGCCAACAAGAGTTCCTTTGTTGCTCTGAAAGAGATTGTTGAATTTTCAGCACAGTTTCTAAACAAAATGACAATCTCACTCAGGCTTTGTTATGAATATTTTTTTCCTTGGGTGAAGAAGTTGAAGAAGTTAACCAGAGTTTGTGCAGTCTATGTAAAGGACTGAATTAAAACAGAGGGAGAACAGGAATGGTCAGTAGAAACCTTTAGACAGCTGTCTGGCAGACCCAAGATGGAATGATACGGGTTTGTACAGAATAACTGCTATCACCTGAAAAACGATCACTGGCAAAAGAGACCTCTTTGAGGAAAAGAAAACTATTATTCTTTTGTTTGCTTAAAAGGGGTTGTGCCTGTCAGATAAAGGTGTGCACAGATTCAATTTCTTGTTTCGTATAGTCTAGGAATTTTCTGTTCACAAGGTTGTTTTGCATTGGTTTCTGATTTACAATAGGAATTATTTCTTGAAGCCTTTGAAATAGCAGGAGTCTTTTCAAGAGCGTAATTAAGAGGTTAAAAGCCTTCTCAAAAGCAGTTGCTATAAGATAACAACTTCTTCTATTTATTATGTTTAGGTCTGCAGGTGGCATGATTTCTCAAAGCCTCATTAACCCTTTGCTTTAGGTCAGTATATATGCGGGGGAAAAAAGCTGGTGATGGGACTCAGATCTCTGCCTTTTGTGGTTTTACTCAAGAAAGTCAGTCATGCAAAGGAGCAAACCATAGCAACTGCCTTAATACCTTAATCAATGTGAAGATGATTATGTTAAAGTCATTTTTATAGTATCCATGTCTAATTGTGTGTGTGTGCACAATATATACATATGCACACACTAATATTCAACATTTGCTCTTAATGCAAATTCCACACAAAGTTGTACCCAGGCTATTTCTGGATGATATGCTCTCCTTATTATCTAGTTCCAGGCTAAAAAATTACAGTAAAGTTGTCAATATTGATAGAACCATGAATTGATGTTAAATGGCCTGTGGTACAGAGAACAAGAACTGATATATTGCAGGAACAAGCAACAATTTATTCCACTTTATTGTCCAAGTTGTACTATTGCCCTTATGCAGAATGGTATGACAAGTTTGAGTGACAAATATTCTTGAGTGACAAAAATTTCTTAAGGCTTGGCCTACCTCTAGAACAGATCCGTCTTCATCAGACAGCAGGTATTACTCAATAATTACTATAAAATGAGAAATAGGCACAAAAGTTAACCAAAAACACGTAAGATTTGTGAATTTCGCCTTTGACAGGAAAAATCTGAGAAAACCTTTACAAATGAATGACAATTTTTTTCTGTCACTGAAGCAAAAAAAATAATGATTGAACAGTGTTAAAATATTCTACAATTTATAAAAGTCTTTGTAGTTCAATAGTCAAAACCAGCGATGTGCTGCTTTAATTAACAAGTGCGTTCAACTACCAGAGCTCGGACAATATTTGCATAGGACTCTAGTTCACTTGGTGGCAGGAGGATTAAGGAAGTTACCAGCACATTTTTGAGATGTGGCTTTGAGCAGAAGGGTATCTGTATTATTGAATAGGCTGTAATTTTCCTCTGAAATCTAGTGTGAACACAGATTCTCCAGATTACTAGTCCTAACAATTCAAATGGCATTTGTTCCTGTCAAGCGCAAAAGAGTGTGCAGGTACCTTGATTGAAAGGGAGGAACACACAGTCCCTGATGTGTCACAATTCACTACTTGGCACCAGGGTTCAAAGAGTCACTTGAATGCTCTCATCCCTATTAGTCACCTTAAGCAAATGTATTTCTTTGCAACAGACTATAAGCAGGAAATCTCTGGATTTTGTGTTTCCCGCATCACCAATATCTCCGTTCTGTGTTTAAATCAAGAAAATTTTAGTGATTTTTAATATACACTTATAGTTCAGAAACTTTTTATGTATTCATATTGATTTGTTTTTCAAGTGTCACTTTTAATGAGCAGCTTATTTTCTGTCAAACTTTTTTTATTTAATGCATGTATTTGTTTAAATAGGTATCTTTGTTTCTCTAGTGTAATCATCTTGTTTTTAATTACATCCCTCATATTGAATTGCCGTATAATTTCAGTATTTTTGAACAATAGGTCAAAAACTGGTAATGACGTATCAATAATCTTTTTACTTTTTTCCTGAACATATTAATATATGTCATTAGTATGTTCATATTAATATATTACTTGCCACTGAAAATTTGCAAATCTCCACTTGCAAATACTGCTAAATAAAGGAGGAAAGGGCAATTGGCATTGCAGATGGAAAAGCAAAGCTTCTGCTATTCTTTTACTGGGACTATTGTAGCCCCATCCTTTGCAGTGAATAGTATAGATGAAACTTCATTCCCTGTTTGTTTTCTTGTCCAGACATCACTGTTAATAAGCAGCTCTTACTGCTGCATTGTCACACACAGAAATAGTCAAAATTAAGAACAGGTTGGGTTCTTAATCTGTCTCACTGCCCATGTCAAACCAGTCATGAAGGACATTTAAAAGCCAGCGTTATTTACTGTATCACCTGCTCTCATTCCTGTGATATTTAAAGAACTTCTACTTTCATAGTGGAAAACAGAGCAAATGCAATACAGCCCATTTTCAAAAGCACTTTAAACAGTTGACAGAGGGGAAAAAATAAACCCATCTTTTCTCCCTTAACAACCTGCAAAGTTTCAATTTAGTTAAGCAAATTAATTGGACTTTACAAGTAACAGCAAAGTAGTATCACTTATTTTTTTTAGAATTTTTCAACATAATTTGTAGATTTCTTAAATTTCATTTATAAGGTACTTCAGTATTTATAGACCACATGATGGTGACACAAGGTTTTACACAAAATATTGTCTAGAATTCATCTCAGATGTTCTCAGTAGTTGCTTGGTTGGAACAGGTCAGCAAATGGATTTTTCATTGTCTCCCTACTCCCCCAAATATTAGACATTTCAAGGGAAGTTTCCATGCTTAGCCTAAAAAGGAATGGAAGACTTTGAGGGCACATGGTTCTGAAATGCTTCCAGTTCAGGCTTGAAAATAAAAAGCCACACTTTTTTTCCCCAGCAGTGTTAACTTTGAACAATTATTTTCCAATTTGATGCTTCTGTTAATAATCCTGATTTTTAGTTGAAAGACCAAACAACTTTGATGAAATTACATTCTCTCCAGAGAACCATTTTCATGAAAAGACAGGAACTTAGTTGTGGTTTTCCATATCACGCCCCATGATGATGAAGGCTACAAGAAGGTATTATCCTTCTTTAGAATGCTGGAACCTCAGGAGGTAGCCACAAACTCCCAGAGGAGGAATTTCCCACATTTTAAATTGAGGTTGTTTGTACCCATGCAGACATCTTTGTGTCTGTACACTTACACAAAGACGTCTCAAAACTCGCAGTTGCAGTCTCGTTTTATTGCACACCTTCACCATCCGAGCACTACAGCCCCAGGCCACTGGGCAACACAAGAGTGACTGAAACAACAACCAGTTGGACAGTATCAGACCACCCCTCTCTGTCACAGACATTTTTCTGGATTGATAACCAAGGGGAGGAAGGAAGGGGTGCAAGGTTCCCTAAAATGCATTTGCTACTATTTTTTTTATGTGCCTGACTCAGCCAGTCAGTTGCTGTCAAAGTGGGGTGCAAAGAGACTGTGTTAGATCAGCAATTCCAGGCCACTGGGTGATGTTTTCTTTCATCCAGCAGAAAGTACTGGGCATCTGACTGTTTCCTGTCTTATGAGTAATCTCAAAAGAAGAGGGGTTTATCACATCTCCAAGACAGACAAATTTCTCAGCCTCAGAACTGCTAGCCAGAAATCACCCTGCGTGGCTGAAGCCCACCAGAGCATGCAGCACACCTGGGAGGCCAAGCAGCTGGCTGTTGGAGTGTTTGGCAGTATGGGGGCTCACAGCAGGTTTCCAGTCAGGTGCTGGGGGCCCTGCAGTGACACGCTGTGCTGATCATACCCAGCTGAGCAGAGCAGGCAGTGCTTCAGAGAACTCCCAGCCTCTGGCCGTGGCCACCCACCCAGCTGCACTGCTGACAGGGTCCTTGGCACACTTCTGACCCATGCCAAATACATTCCTCTTAACTGAGGAATGTATTCCTGGGGTTCATCTGGTAGATCACATGCCCCTGGGACTGTCTCCAGCAGGTGACACCTTGCTTGGGAGGCTAGGAGAGGTCACTCTGAGCCAGTTAGTTGGCTGGGGACCTGTGAGTGTTCCAAAACACATCAAACGTGCCTGCCTAGCTGTGGGGTCATGATCTGAGGCTGCAGCCAGACTCCTGGGAGAACCCAACAACTTCTGCTAGTCCCTACTTTTTCCCAGTCATGAGGACTGAAAGTACCCAGTATCAGAGCCAATCTTTGTCTAAACATAGCAGTGCAGTTGGCTTCTTGTCTGTATGCAGTGGGCTAGCATCCATCGTCTTGAATGCAGGTTTAACAAAACCCCCGAGCAGCACATCTGGATGTGAAGAGAAACACTAAAGATTGAAACTCCCAGGGCTGCAGAAACCTCCTCATGTTAAATGGAGCACCGGGACAGAAACAAATGCTCCTAAACTGTGACTTGTGATTTGTCTTTTTTGGTCTTCTTGTTGCTACACAGGATTCTTTGTATCAGTACTGTAAAAGTGAGCTGTGAGAACTGCTGGGCTGGTGTGCTGTAATTAAGCCTTTTACAATAGTCCTAGCATTTTCCCCTGCGGACTGAAGGGGATATCCTGCATAAAAGACCAGGTTTGAAAAACATGGCTTACAATAGCCAACTATATTTTCATTACATCCACTTTTCAGAGCTAGTTTGTATGTCACTTGCCATTACTTAAATGAGACTTTAGTTAAACTCCTGTGAAGAAACCCTTGAGAGGGTCTGTGTGCCCACACACTAACAAAGATGGTGGGCTGTAAGTGACCCTCTCCTGCCCTTTATGCCCTCCCCAGACAGGTCCTGTCCACAACCCCTGTCCATCAGTGCTCCACACTTCGTGGAGAGACTTGACTGAAGCTCCCTGCATGACAGAGCTGAGTCAGGAGAAGAGGAAGGGGATAGGAGAGGGAGAAGCACACAGCTTCTTTAATCCACCATGCCTAAAATCAGTCCTCCTGTGCTCCCACTTCTCTGCCTCCCCTACCTGTTACGTACAGTCCCTTTTCCTTTGGTTTTACCTATCCTACTTTCAACATCAGAAGAAACATTTTATCCTTGGCTTCTCTATCCATCTTTGTGGCTTCCCTCCTCTCCAAACCTTTCATTGTATTCTGTCCCTCATCCATTCAAGACGAGGCAATCCATGTAACAGCTGTTTATTTCGGAGGGAAAAATTACCTGGGAGAAATATCCTTCCTGATCCCATATCTAGCATTTGATTTAAACCTGAATGAATGAGCAAGGCACTCCAACAAGACATTAAGGAATTTCTTGATCTTGAGATACACCCAGGTTGTAGCTGTTTTTGAGAGAAGATACCAAAAAAAAAAAAAGTATATTTATATATTCCCCTAGAAACCTCCCACTGGCATGAAACTTAGATCCATTCATATTAAATTGATAAAAAAATGTAAATCTCTTTTTCAAGCATCTACCTTCATCTGTACCAGTAAATGAGTCCAGTTTTCATTCTACATTAACAATATCTTTTCATAATTTGTGCACATGGTCACAGTATTCACAGTGTGTCACAGGAAGCACAAGTGGGTTACAGTCCACACAGCTCAAGCATTTGCTTTGAAAGGTTTAGACATTTTAAGTGAGCTCATGGTGAATTTCATAGTGGCTGCTTTATTTACATGCTGCCTATCAGAAGAGATCAAATATTTCTGTTTCCCTAAATTAGCCCTCTCTGGAATATAATAGTAGCTTTCAAACTCACCACATGTTATCTATATATATTTTCAGTTATAAATAGGGTCATGTTTGTGAGTTAATGGGTTTAGTTCTGAAAGTGCCAAAACTTTGATCAACACATGTAAAACAATTGGCTGGAAAGGGTGATTTTGATCAGTGCTTTATACATCAGTGTGCATTACCTACAGTATGACAGGAAATATAACCACTACTGAAACCTTTTAATATCTGCAAGAGGGAAAACGGTGCTTGGAAATTTAAAAAAGATTAGATAACTAAAGAGCACTTGAGGCAGTACTTCTTACAAGTACTTGCAGGATACGTAATCCAGTTAGAGAACCTGAAGCACAAATCATTTCAGCTTTTTTTGTTTCTTCCAAGCATTATTTAAACAATAATTGAACTATCTAGAATTTCATTTACAGTACAGAAGTTCTGTTTTTCTTTCTGTTCTGTGTGTTTTATTTACATAACCATGGTGGGCTTATATCTGGAAACTTCATCTATTCAAAAAAAATCATTCCCTTGATTTGCTACAAGATATTGGTAAGATAAAAATCCTGGTCTCACTGACGACGGAGCAGAAATATTGCCATTTCAGCCACAGGGTCGCATACAAACAAGTGACTGTTGGCTTCTCCACACAGCCAGGCATCCTGTGAGCAACTCCTGTGGAGTCAGTGGGGACATCAGGGCTGCACAGGCAGGCTTCCTATTGAACAAGATGTTAACTGCAGTACTGCAACACATGTAGTTTGAATAAAGCCTCCATTCTTTAATCAGTGAAACTGTCAAACTAAGGCAACTGTAACTTCTTAGTTTACATACCAGCATCACCCGGGGAAGAAATTTACTTCTGACTGAACACAAAGAAACCTCATCTACTCATTCAAATTATACCTTATTTGAAAACACAGGCATAACATGGTTGTTGCCTGGGGAAAGGGGGAGGAACAACATGAGTGTTTCTAAACATTTCCAGCCTTACCCATTTGTTGACAGACCATTGAGTTATTTTGGAAGCTCTGTCTCTGCTGCCTGACATGTCAGTTATTATACTGAAAATTTAATTGTACAAGGGCTTTGACACTGAACCTTATAAATTTGTTCCAACTGACCTTGTCTCAGTTATTTGCCAGCCTGGCACAGAGCCTCAGCAGTCATTATTTGTTCTCATGCAGTAGGTAGGGCCAGCATGGAACAGGAGATAGAATGGACCTGACATTTTACATGACTGTAAATGAGGAAGCAGCTTTAAATAAAGAGATTAGTATGCCCACCACAAAGAGTATTGCATTTCTCTCAAACAGACCAAATTTAGGTTGTACAGAACTACTTCTTTGCATCCTGGGTGTGTCTGTTTGTTCTTTAGTTTTTCAAACATCTATTTAAATCTATTTCTGGTTTAGCATCCACTTAATTATTCCTCTCTACACATTTCATGAAAATTTTTAGAGCACAGCTTTCATGTTGTGGAAAAGGTACAAGTCACTGCAACACATTAAAAGCAGAAATGGTGTATAGGGGCCCATATCCCAAACTGGATACTTCACAAAGTTTCAGAAATCTGAAGTGCACTTTTAAATCCTTCCCTGAAAGAATCACAATGAAAAAGCAAAACACAGCAAAAGCAAAAGCCAGTGAATAAATGGCATTATATTTGAAGGACCAGATCTGAAAAAGTTTCAGAAGATTTAATCCTTATTTACCCAAGTGTGAGAACAAAGCATCACCTGCAGACTCTGCAGAAGTACGGCGTGCAGTTGAGCTCCCTCTGTTGGCTCTACAGCAGCTAAAGTGCATTTAGTAACTTCTTTTTCAACACAAATACATCTCATTGGCAACACTAATCTCTAGGCAAAAACCATGTTCCATTACTAAAAAAATGTGAACTTCAGTTCTCATCAGAATCGTTACAATAAACCATATTTGCACTGGAACGGGCTCCCCAGGGTAGTGTTCATGCACCAAGCCTGACAGAGTTCAAGAGGTCTTTGGACAATGCTCTTGGGCACATGGTTTGTCTCTTGGGAATGGTGCTCTGCGGGGCCAGAAGCTGGACTCGATGATCCTTGGGGGTCCCTTCCAACACAGCTTGTTCTGTGATTCTATAACTCTGTAATATTTGAGAAAAGGTAAAGCAGGAACTTCCAGAGACTCAGAAGTGAGTTCTATTTATGGGTCTTGGAACGGGTGTTTAGCATATGGAAATCCAAATTATCTTGCAGCTCAGTGATTTATATGTTCTGAAATTGAATCTCTGGATGAGTTTCTTGCACTCTTTTGTTCCATACTTTCAGATAATTGAGAAGGGAAACAAAGTCATACCCAGTGTTTAGGGAGACTGCTCAAAAATGATCAGTGTGTGCTCTCAGTGAGTTGGTGGCCCCAAAGGAGAGGTGTTTGTGCAGAGCCAGATGACAAGCAGACGTGTAAACATGATTAGAGATCTGAAGGGTGAGACTGCAAGCAAGATGGTAATGTAGAATCTCCAGGAAATGAAAACTGGAAGTGGCAACCCATGTCCACCCTTTGGGGTTATGTTTATGGTGATAACTTCTGATAGCCATTGTGCAAAGCCACTGTTCTTTTCTTGAAGTCAGTTTTCTCTGTTTCTTTTTCTCCTAGACGCCTGGATGCCAACCACATCAACTATGTACCCCCCAACTGCTTCAATGGCTTGGTCTCCCTTAGACACCTGTGGCTAGATGATAATTCCTTGACAGAAATTCCCGTCCAAGCTTTTAGGAGTTTACCAGCACTTCAGGCAATGACATTGGCACTGAATAAAATTCATTACATACCAGACTATGCCTTTGGAAACCTCTCCAGTTTGGTAGTTCTGTAAGTTTTATTGATTGCTTTTTAGACACAATGTCTTCTTGCAGGGCTTTGGACTCCTGGAGAAACAGATTTTATTGCATCTTCCTACAGTTTGACTAACATTAGCTAAACCACTTGTTTTGATCTAGCTTAAAATTTTCCATCTCAATAAAAAATATTCAAGGGAATTAAAAAATCACCGTTTCTCATCAGCAAAACAAACAGGAAGGGATGAATTGTGTGCTCTCTAAGATTTAATGAGGGAAGATGAGAAACAGGAAATGAACGGAAATCTTTCTGGGGGATGGGGAAATAATGCCATCCACTTGAAAAAATATGCATTTCCCTTCATAGAAAGTGTATGTAGTTTTGCATTTTGTTATGCTTGCATACCGGTTCAGCTAACTGAAACATGCACAGCTGGCACCAAAATCTGGAGGGTATACTGTGAAGCATGGTTTCAGCTTTTTATCTTCTGGGAATGTACCAAGTGGAAAAAATCTAGACTGGCTGGAGAAGTAATTTCAGAATGCTTTGGAAAATGTTAGCATTATTAAAGAGAAAATTTTATATTTGATGTTTACAGGCTGTCAGAAACCATGAGTGTCTTATGTAAGACACTTAGCATGTTTTAGCATACTCTAGCCCTGGTGTAAGCACTGAACCTGGCACACATCAGGGTTCTTTATTGACAGTTATAGTCACTGTCTCTTCCTACATGGGGCCCCAAAAATGGGGGTTAAAAGCTGACTTGTGCTGCAAAACCTTTGCCTTCTCTTTACATTAAGTATCAACCCCATTCAAGTTAAAGAATGGATGGGCTTGTCATTTGATTGACCTTCTAGACTTATGTCAGCAATGGGAAAGACAAGAGGATGTCTTGAACATTGTTTTCTAGATCCCTACCAGAAATGTAGTTGTAAGAGGACAGTTAAGAGATGCAGGAGAAAATATTTTTCTTTTCAATACTTCTTTTCATGGTTGCTTCAGCTCTGTTAGGTTTCTTTATTTGAGGTCTGCCTTGGTTATGTCTAATCTTCTAGGCTTTATAGTGATTAATAATTGAATCATTCCTCATGACATACAACATCTGATCTTTTTGGGTCATCAAAATCTTTTTGTGTGGTTCTGCTTTCATCGGGTCGCTCCTCTATACAGTCTGGCAAGTTTTCAACACTGCAAAAGTGCGTGGTCAGCGGAAGCAGGTCAAAACCTTTATAATTAAAGATCCAAATGTAATTGGAATTTGAAGATGCACTCTTCATGCTAACTAAAGCATTAAAGGTCAGAGTAGACATTAAAAATAGAGTTGATTAGGTTTCTTCCTAGGAAAGGAAAAACCCACAGAACATTTTCATTTTGCTGTCAGAATCCCTGCCTTTGCTGGACAGGTAGACTTGATTTCTGTAGGTTCTGCAGAGCAGTCAGAGATCCTCTGATCTTTAACAATATTTTCAGAGTAGAATGAAATATTGTAGGGGCCTGGCAGCCACTCATTCACAGCCTTTCTTTTCTATTAAAGCACTACTCCCTTAGTTTCCCTCCACCATAGGGGTAGGATTCTGAGGACAAAATACAAGAAAAAATCTGGTAAGAAGGCATTCTTTTTACATTAAATGACCTGAAGTGGCTACAAGTTGAATCTACTCATATTAATGAGCTTTACTCAGAGTGCTTTTTCCATGTCAGTCTAAAAGACAAAAATGGGCAGATCTCAGAGTCATGGGGAGTGAGGGGGCAGAATTGGTTAAAACATATAAAAATTACTTTCAATTGCTAAATATTTTAGGAAGTAATTACTAATTTTAATAATTTCAAAGAAAGGCAAGTTACAGAGCTTCTAAGATTACTTAGTTTACTCATCTCAGGGAAGCTACAACTTTTTGTGTTATGGCTTTGTGTGTTTTTGCATTGTGCATGCCTAAAGCCCCTCACCTGTCTGCTGTGTTACCCACATGGCTGCCCTTTTGGGCCATACCCTTTACACCCTCTGAATATACATCGTCCAGATATACACCTCACACCTCACACACGGTTTTTAAGATGTGTTAATTAACTAATTAGCTATCTTTGAGGATATGTCTATTCATTAGGCTAACCCCAGCCTGGAACTCCAGGATATAACACTTTTGAACTATCTAGGTGTTTATAAAACAGATCCCTTCTGTGAAACCAAATGGAAGGGTGGAGAGGTATTGGGAGAAAGGGTGGAGGGTGGTAGAGGTGCCTCCTATACATGCTCTTGCAAAAGCATGATTGTATATAATCAATGCATGCCTTAAAATAAGTTTCTTTTGATTTAACCATCAAAATGTTTTGCTTTAGCCCACTTTGTGCACTGTGCTTTCCTGACTGTGTACTTAATGTTCCCCTGCAGACATCTCCATAACAATAGAATCTATTCCCTGGGAAAGAAATGCTTTGATGGGCTCCACAGCCTAGAGACATTGTGAGTTGACCTCTTATTTGTTTCTTCTTTTTTAGAGTGTTTTCATTAATATTCTGAAAGAATAAAAATAGCCCAAAAGCCAAATGCGGGGTTTGGCTTGCTAATCGCTACAGGATCTAAGTGATAGTTCACAATGACTCTGTGTAGTAAATCCTATTTTTGACTATAAAATTAGTTTGCCTTTTTAATAAGCATTGACACTTGATAAATTGTTTGAAAGACAGTTGAAAACTGTGTTGAGCATTGAAAAAGAGGTGACTATTCATGAACTTACGATTGCCTAGTTTAGTACTATTTATTTGTCTTGTTCAATCAATAAAGCTAATAGCTAGATTGGGAAATGGTCACAGTGAAAAGCTTTAACATTAGGAAACTCTTTTATCATAGAAGAGAGTTATAAAATTAGATGGGTTTATTCTTTTTATACCTGGAAAAAGCAAAAGGTCTAGATAGATTATGCATGTGCATTACAAGTGGGAGAAATGTTTCAGTTGTATCCAAGTTTTTGTCTTTAGAGAGCTCTGATAAAGAATAGCTCTGGTAAAGATTGAAACTTACTCAAGTTTTCACTGTAATTCTGTTTAGACTAATTCAAAATTTCTTGAGTTTTCTAGCAAAAAATAATCTACATAAAATGCCAAACAGGAATGCAGTGTAAATGGTTAGCAGAAAGTATTTTGCTACAGTTAGTCAAATACAGATGTTGTCTGCTAGAGTCACCCACAGATCCCAGAAATGCTACAGGGACAGTAAAACTTTACACATGCTTCCCCCAGCACCTGCTGCAGTCAGCTGCATCATTTCCAGAGGTTTTGGATGTTTTACCCAACCAGGACAGAGGTTAAAAACCCAGTTATGAGAAACAAATAGTTTCAGACATGGATATTGCTAGTCTAAAGGTGACTATTTGATTGCTCGTCTACAAACCCATGTACTGCCCACTTTCATCTTTTATTAAGATTAGGAAGCAAGAAGGTTCGGGCTTCTTGGGGTTTTTTTATCACCAGTTTGGATTGCATTGATCCCTTGCCACTGAACTGCAATTTTACAATTTGGACTTTTAGCCGTGTGTGAGTTGAGAGGAAGTCCCTTAGTGTAGCACCGGAAAGGGGGACGGGAAAGGAAGAAGGAAAATGTAATGGTTTGGCTTGTTTATTTAAGTGATATTCACATGGCACATGGTCACAAATGGGAAAAAACAGAACAATGGGATAAATAATTGCAAGCCCAGTCCCAGCCACCTGGCATGAGCAAGATGAAAACACAGAGGACAGTCACAAATCTGGGAACAAATGTAGGTGCAGCCGCTTCCCTGCAACAGGACAGTGTAGCACTTGCCTCAAGCACAGTAATTGCATAATGTATAGACCAGTCTCCAGATAGCCTCAAGATAATCTGAAAGAGATCTTGGTGTACATGAGGGACGCCAGCTTTCAGATCATTTGTTTGCACTGAGGCGTAGGTCTGGAAATCACATATCACTGGAGGGCAAAACTAAACCCTACATGCCTGTAATCTCTTTTTGTCAATAAGCAGGAGAGATTTACAAGCAGGAAGGAAAGCCTTGTTGAGTTCAGACAGCAGTTTCCTGCCTGCATTACTTCAGCCTGATACTATTTCAATTTCAATCTATTGTAAACTGGGGCTTGGGTTTTGCCTGTTTAAAAGATTTTGCACCAGATTTTCAGACTGTTTCCTCACAAAGCATCTCCAGAGAGCATCACAGTAAACTGGCATACCTCAGTTTTAGTTTCAGCCATCTCCTAAATGCTAAAGGATATACATGCCATGCTGAGGGCAGAAGTAGGATTATAATCCATTCAGCCTACCAGAATAAAATCTAATTTCTGATGAAGGAGAGGTCTCTAAGAAACTCTTCTTGAAGCAGAGGTCGCTACCATTTTTAAAATTTATGTGGTTAGAAGTATTCTCTTGCCTATTTTCAAGCCTTAAAATTAACAATTCAGTTAGAAATCTTTATATAGGAGATATATTAGGCATGTAAAACACAGCTCACCCAAGTAATTGAATATTCTTTTGAAAGACTTCTTCCCTGTTAATACTTTAATGTAATGAAAAGATTGGGCGATTTGTAAAACAGAAAATCCCTTAGTAGTACTTGAATTCCCGTGCATTGTCTTTATGACAGAATAGCTGAAATGTAACTAAAAATAGATTGCTGATAAAAAATAGGAATGATAATGTGCTTTAAATAGAGTTTGCTGGAAAATATCCATACACTTTGAGGATTTCCTGTATTTTTGCTGTATGTATTTATTCAATGCATAGAAGATGATAGTTCATTACAAATGCCAACAATGCTATGTTATCTGTTAAGCAGTGCATAACTGAAATAATAAAATCTATTTTCACACAGAGATTTAAATTACAACAGTCTGGACGAGTTCCCCACTGCTATCAGGACACTAACAAACCTAAAAGAACTGTAAGTACAGAGGTCATATTAGGAAGAAGGATGTTTTGTCTAGTATGTGATTTTTTTTTTTAAATGCTGGTGATTTTATCAAATCTTAAAAACTGATATCCTAGGAAAAACTAATAAACATGCCAACATGCATAAAAAATAATTTTCAATGTTCAGCTTAGACCATTCAAGTTCTGACTTTTATTTTTATACTGCCTTGTGCAGTGGGTTTTTTCCAGGAACTTTCTCTTTGGAATACAATAAATAATAAACACAATTAATTCACTTTTAGTCCCAAACACACAGTTAGACTTTGCAAAAAATCCAATAGTCTTCTAGCTAAGAAGGCAAGGCATCCCTATTAAACCAGTCCATCAGGTTTAATTAAATTTTAACAACTTCCCTCCCTCATCTCCATTAAATTAAAGCAATTTCTTTTCATTATGTATAGTCAGTTCTTTGTAGTGTTGTGAATAAAACACTTTTGTATGCACAGGCATAGTGTGCATTAAGAAAATCAACAATGAAATGAAATTAATCAGTTGAATTATTAAGCATTAAAAGTAATTAAATTATATTCATACATCATACATACAATGTACACATCAATGCATGTGTTCAGAATTCTTTCCATTTGACTTATTTACCATGTTAGTGGTACCATCAGCATGGATTTTTGAAAAAAAATAAGTAATCATATACTAGTTGGACATGGTTGTACTCCTGCTACATATCAAACTGATCTAAAAACCAATTTTACATAGCTACCTGAGATTTTTTCCAGAGCAGGGACCCCCAGACACTGTGGACTGATGCTCAGCACTTCCAGTGTTGCCAGAATGCAGCTCTGGAAGCGGCAGCTGGACTACTGAGTCTCCCAGCCCAAACTTTCTCAGCTGCTGTTTCTGCCATAAAATGATTGGTATGAAATCCAGTGACCCCAAGAGATTGCCTTTTTGATGGCCTCTGGAGTCAGTAGCCAAAAGGGGATAACTCAGTTTGTGGCAGATGTGCATTGTGCAGCAAAGTGCCTGATGTGCCTGAGGTTACATGCTGGCCCCCACAGGATTTCATCTCTGAGGAGCAAACTTACTGTTCCACCCAAGCTCCTATGTGCAAGAAACATTTGGGGTCTGAAATTGCAACCTGGCATCCCAAACCCAGCACAGATCATGAGACCATGTGGTTATGTGCTTTGTGTGGGCCCTGGGAGCTGATCTCCTAAGGATGGGATGTCTCCCACAGATCCACACAGAGGCTCAGCTCATTGCAGGGCCACCTTAGTAAGGGTGTTTCTGGGTGGGACCTCATGTCTGTCTCAGAGTTTGTGCCTGGGCTAAAACCACCAACTGTGACCTTTTTGTCCACAGATAGTGGCAGATATTGCTCTGGGAGCTAGTCATGCCATGTCCTTGTTTTTCTGCCACACAAGGACTCCCATTCAAAACCAGTTGTCTGGTTCTACATGAGATGCTCCTACTGCTCAGAGTCTGCATCTGCATATTTTCATGGCATGCAAAGCAAGTAGGGATGCAAATCCTTGCTTCTGTAGCTCAGTGCCTAAACAAGTAGAACCAATAATGTGGGACCTGCTCAAGTAATGGGCCAAGTGTGCTTCATCAGTGAACAATTGGAGGCTTAGTAATGCATAAATTTAAGCTGGGAAGCGTTCTTCATACCCGACTGAACTTAAGGGAGTTTCCCACACAAATCATCATTGTTCTTTTGAAATCTTAGTTGTTCCTTTTGTTTTTCACAATGGAGAATTACTCATATGAATGAAATCCAGTAATTACTCAAAGATTTGGCTTTCTGTCCAGCAGGCACAACTACATTTTGTTTGTGTCCACATTTAAAATATCTCGACAAAAAAGTGGTTGTGCAGGGATCAGCATTACAATATGGTGTATAAATAATTTACTTGATAAACTTGTGTCATCCAGCAAAAGAAGTAGTTGCAGTTTAACAAGCCCAGGGGGAAATATATTGTTAGCTACTTAATTATTAATACTTAACTATTAATGTTCTTAGTTCATATACATGTGTATATTTACATTATATCTATATACATACATGCATATACTCTGAATTTTAAAATGCCATTTTGAATGGTTTTGTTCATTTAGAGAAGTGTAGAATTTCAGCAATTTTGCTGCTTTTCTTCTTCTCTTTTTTTTTCCTTACTATATGAACCATTTTTTCTTTTGTAGGGGATTTCATAGCAATAACATCAAGTCAATACCTGAGCATGCATTTGTGGGTAATCCATCACTTATTACAATGTGAGTGATAAGAACCTTTTCAATGACTCTTCGGTATTAGAGAACGTGGGACTAAGTATCATATTTGCAGCTAATTGTCACATAGCTTTCCTTGAGAGTACACTTTGCAGCACCATGAAAGCATCCAAGCTCATACCTTTCCAGCTTCATGGAAAGAATGGCAGTTTGGGTGCCCTGTTTGAGGGAAACAAGTCCTTTGACTGGGCTTTGACCTTTTCTTCCAATGGTTTCTTCTAAATCTCTGAGCATTACTGGCAATGTAAAAGTTGGTAAAAACTGCTCTTGGTGGACTCTGGTCTGAATTCCCATTGTCTTACATGAAAATGCACCTAATGGACAACTTCAAATTAAGAAATTGCAAACTAAGTGTAAGAAAAATAATGACTCATCTCGAGTAATATTCTATGAGCAAAAGCAGCATGACTTCAAAAGAGCAAAGGAACCTCTTCCAAACAGGGGACGTTCTGACTTCTTCATGTGCTATCCTTAAACTTGTCTCAGTTCATAAGAAAGTTCTTCATATGTGAATTTCTATCTTTTCAAACCTGGGAAGAAGATGGAATATTTTGTTGACTGGCTTCTGGCTTTAAAACAGGAAAGCAGTGACTACTTCAATGTTCAAAATGTGAAATGTGGCTGGTGAATATAGATAAGAGGATGAAAAAAGAAATTCACCTCTGCTAAAACCAGAGGGGCAGAGTCTGTGATTCCTCACAGAGTGTGTACTCATTTTTTTGTACTATAATCATATAATATATTTAGAATCTTTTAAAATATTTTTCATTAAATGTCTTTTTATCCTCTTTTTTCAGACATTTTTATGATAACCCTATCCAGCTGGTTGGGAAATCTGCTTTTCAACACTTGCCAGAACTAAGAACTCTGTATGTGTTCACTTTTTATCTTAGTTGTCCTTTTATATTGCAATACTAGAGTTGTCCCACACTTCCATCACCATAACTTTATTGACATTATTTTTTTTAAATTCTAGGACTTTAAATGGTGCTTCACAGTTAACAGAGTTTCCTGATCTGACAGGGACTACAAGTCTGGAGAGTTTGTAAGTGCTAGAGATGTATTTTTGATTTGTTTTATTTCCTTGTATACTGACTTATTGTAAAAAAAGTCTTAATTTTTTTTTTTGTTTTTCAATCATTAAAAAGTAATATTTTTTTTCATAAATTCTTTCAACAGGACACTCACAGGAGCACAGATCACCTCTCTCCCCAAATCAGCTTGTGACCAGTTACCTAATCTCCAAGTGCTGTACGTTTCAGTAAGATTATTAACATGACATTAATGCAAGAGATTAATAGACAAATGAAACTATTATGATTTCAAAATTACCCAATTACTGCTATTTCTGTGTATCACGTTACTTCCTAGGAATTCAGCTCAGGGAGCTGGCCGCTGAGTTGTTTAAATAGTTTACAACCCACTTACCAATCAGGATTTCCCATACATTGTTGAGAAACATGATTACTTAGCATATTTTTAGGAAAGGATAAAAAGGTTCTTGATTTTGTTTGAAAAAACAGACAACTACCTTTTTTTCATTCATTCTGTATCTCCTACAGTATTTTGGGATTTTTTTTTCTCACTAAGGCAAATAATTCATTGAAGTGAATAGAAAATGTAACTAAGGACTGCAGTTTGGAGTCCTTGTTATGCTCCTCTTTTAGTTTCTTTCCCAACCAGACATAAGTAGCTGACTGAAATTTTAATAGACTATTCCTTGACATAGTTGGGCATATTTGATATGCTAAATATACAATATTATTTTAATTTGGAAATTTCCTTTGAGTTTGCTTAATCACTAACGAAAGTAATCATTGTGTCCACTTCTTTGAGAATGAGCCAAGAGCACTTTCCTCTATGTATTACATCACTCGGAATGTATCTGGTATTAATTCTCTGGCCAACATTGAAATAGCACTAATTATAATGCATTATTCGAATACCAGAGTGAATGTCAAGAACATTTCCAGAAAAAATTAAGTTTTAGTTAATGGTCTCAATATAATCATTTCCAACATGATAAAAGACTGAGTCTGCTGCCAGAAGCAATCTATACACAGAATTAAGTTTAAGTATGTCCTGTATCATTCAAAAACAATAAATAATCTCAAAAGAGAGGTCAAACAAATAATACAGCAACTAATACCTTATAGAGTTCATAGCAGAGTAGGACTGTCCATTGGAAATTCACATTTTTTATTTTTGAGTATTACCCTATATCATTACAGCTGATACCTAAAAGAGCAGGGAACTGATTTATCAGGAATTTGAAGTACTCAAGAGCTGCACTTTCCCATTGCTGCTGGGTTGTAATGAGCCTGCCAAGTCCCATTTCAGTTTGCACATCAGTTTTGGCTGTGCCATGGAGGACAATGGTGCACTGAAGCCACGAGTTACCTGGAGACTGCCACCTTGCAGGGGCTCCCTGCCTCAGATACACTCACAAACACAACAAGTGCAAACGCTGCTTGGAAAGGCAATTCGTGCATCCTACCCAGCCACCAACACTTCCAAGTGTGGATTAATGTACCCAGAGGCTCCCTGGATGTGTGCACACCTGCAGTAAAGGTGTGTGTGAGAACACTGTCCCAGCACTGCTCCAAAGGCTGCTCTCACACAGCTGGGCATGCACCTCGACGCAGGAAACAAAACCACTTGCCCTCTGCTGCTGCCAAGAGCCTCATGTATTAAGAAAGTGGGGAAAAAGACCTTAAAAATAAACAAGTAAAATATTTCCTGACACTCTGACAGAAACTGAGGGGAGAACGATCTCAAGTTCAGAGTTTTTTCTGTGTGTGAGGAGGGAGTGTCTGTATGCACAACATTCAGGCTGGTAACATATTTTTAAGAAGACTTGAGTGATAAACCTGTGGATGACAGAATAGCCAGACATACAAAACATCCTCTACCTTGGCCTAAAAGCCTCTAGCTCACTTGAATCCTCCCCTCTAATGTCTGATTTGGACCAAAGTGAACCTTTTTCTGTACACAAAATAACTCCCAAAACCCAACCATACTGATATTGCCTTTGTACAGAGTAAAATCAGAGTAGAATACCTCAAAGACACACACAGTCATTACTTGCACTACTTCCACAAATCAAATATGAAATAGTCCAAATGCCTCTGTTGGAACAGTAGCAGTGAAAATACAGTTTTACCAAGGAATTAAATAGGTGGAGATGAATGAGTTTTAGAGAATTTGAGAAGTGGTAATTTCAGAAGTGAAAAGTGATTACTCTCTCATGTCATAATACTGGGTAACTGTGAAAAATGACATTTTTTCTAATTCTGGGCATAAACTTTTTTTCTCTGTTCTTTTCACAAGCAAATTTCCCATTTAGGTTTCCCTGAGCAGCGCACACACACACACACACACACACACACACAGGCATATATTGGATGAGACTCTTGGGTGGTGGGGGCTGGTGTTTGGTTCCTTTTTTTTGTTTCCTTCAGTTTCTGCAAATTGCCTGGGCTTGGTTTTGATTAGTTATATTATACTATAAATCAGTCCAGATGTTTCAGTTATTCTGTAATTTGTTGCATTTTGGCTCAAGTCTTTTTAAGGGCTTTTTTGCCCCCATGTAGTGATTGATTTCAAAGTTAGTTCAAATATTTTTTTGACCATTTCCCTCAGTTCTAATATGTAGCAGTCTAAGAATCAGAGGCAATACTGCTTAATTAAAAATATAGAGTGGGAAGCTAATTGTGATTCTTATCAGAATAGTACAGGGTCTTCTCTGAAAAAATATGAGTATATTTGCTTAGTAGATTATTTTAAGTGGTTTAAATATTTATCAGAATTTAAACATGATAAATATGAAGTCTGTGATATAAGTCCAGATGGCCAATATCATTACTGTAAAACACTCAGCTGAAGTCTACACTTCAGGCAGGAAATCTTCAGACAATGCAAGGAATTTGCAAATGTGGATATGGAGTTAATATATCTTGCCTTTTCCCCTCCTCTCTCCTCTTCAGTTAGAAATCAAAATGTGACAGATGAGAAATAAATGAGTTTGTACACTTCTATTCTTCTGTGACTGTGGATAAAAGCAAATTATTTTTAATTGACCATGAAGGTATACAATGAAAGCTATTTTTCTTTTAACATGCCTTTGATGTTATTCTATTTGTTTCTCATATAATTCAGGGATCTGTCTTATAACCTGCTGGAAGATTTACCCTGTTTTACTGCATGTAAAAAACTCCAAAAAATGTAAGTGTCAAACCACTCTAAAAAGCTTGAAAAGAAGCATCTATTTGTATTTGAGTAGAATTCACTTGGTTATTGCTGGCTGATTTGACATACCCCAGATACACTTTATTGAAGTGGGTCATAAACACAATTTAAAACACCTCAAAGCGCCCTCCAAGTGTCTTTGAAACTGAGGAGATTCTTATTGCTATTTCAGTGACTTGCATCACAATGAAATCGCTGAAATCAAAGCAGACACGTTTCGGCAGCTGGCTGCTCTTCGGTCTCTGTGAGTACCTCCTAGCAGACATTCACACAGGTTCTCAAAAATATGGGCTGTATAATGTCTGCTCATGATGCACCCCAAAAGATCCTTATTTCAGTTTTTTCTCACTGTGATCTTTCGCCCTGTGTTCATGACTGTCAAAGGAGAGCAAACATTGTGAAGTTTGGCTTCTGCAGCAATGAATTAAAATATGTAATCTTACAGCCATAATAACTGTTATTTCTAAATGTTTCTGATGGAGATGGAGAGAGTTTCTGAGCCAGAGCTGGTATCTGTTGGCAGGTTCACGTTACAATCAGCTCTAGGGAGTGGGAAATCTTTTTACAGAGAGCAGTGTCTTAAGACGTAGAGTCCAGTCCTGTGCAGGTTTCCAGTTTTCACACAGACATGTGTGCTAGAGGAGTAATTTTGTCAAGACATTACGCATGGTTGTAATTTTTTTGCAGAATTGAAGCCATAAATTTTTTTAAGAGTTGCTCTCAGTCTTTTTTACTTTTCAGGGGCTGTGAAAATTGAGATTAGGAAGTTAAGCCTATTGATCATGGGTTTGCTGTTCTTAGTCACATGAGAACATTTTAGAAGACTTTGTCCTTATAACCCACCCTTCTTTCTGCTGCCTTAGGAGGCAATGGAGCAGAATGAAAAGCCTTGGGCTGTGGTGGGCACTAAGACATTTTAAGTTGTCAGTTTAATAATACCACAACTGACTAACGATTTAAAAATGAAAAAAATACTTCGCACTATGAGATATGCAGGAGCTTATTGAAAATATTGGCATGTAATTAATACCTTTTTTATATTTAGGCCTCCTAATCAAGTGTTTGAAAACTTCCATATTCACTCAGTGGGTATGTAATTTTCTACTCACTTTTCTTGTAGGGATTTAGCTTGGAACAAAATTAAAATTATTCACCCCAATGCCTTCTCCTCTTTACCATCTCTGATCAAACTGTAAGTATTTGTATATCTTATGCATTCAAGTTTTTCCATTTTCCTTGCAAGAGCATACAAAAATTTAATAACTTGGGTGCCCCAACAGAAATTAAGGGTTTCTCTGTTGTAATCATCTGGTCTGTTGAATCCAAATCCAAATGTCTGCTTTCTTGTACTTCCCCAATTCCTGTAGGTATTACAGCAAAGCTGCATACAACACTGTGTAATGATCTGGGGTCCATGAAGGTTACCAGTGCATCTGTCTCTTTTTGATCAAATTGTTAGCAGTTTAGTCTGTTTTAGTGGGAAATTTTTCCTGTTAGTTGTGTTTCAGGCCTCAGGAATTGGATTAAAAATTAAATAAGAAACTTTTTCCAGAATGCAGCTGTATTTCATTGTTCCTCATTTGATGAAATTGTTTTTCTTCTTTAGTAAGTTCAGCCAGAGCAGTTAGTGGTCAAAACATCAGCAGCCATTTTTGCAGGCCTTGTTCACAAGCACTTCTCAGTGCTTACTAATTTTTTTCCTTCTCCCAGCTGTCACTGTAATGCTTTTTTAGTATGAATTCCTGAGGCATTGGCTCTATGGGGAAGATGTGAAAAAAAACTCCTCTGGAGTCATCGTGCTGTATGGCTGTCACAAAGATATGGTGCTGGGCATTTGGTCACAGATAATTTGGTAGCTACTAAGAAACCTAAATCTGGAGAGGTATTCATTTTTGCTGATGTGCAAAGCTCTCTGAATGGTGCACTGACAAATGTCCACACAGACAATTTTTTATATAATATCCCTTTTGGGGCCCTCCTGAGAACTTACCTGCTTGGTGAGGTGAGCAATAAATGGTAGCTTTGGACAATAACATACAACAGTCAAAGGGGGTTAAAGAAAAAAGCCCATGAGCACACAGACAGAAACACAGTGTTTCCTGAAATGCTAGTCTCTAACCTTGGTCCAACTCAAGTCATTTTTACCATTGCAGTAGGACCTGAATTTCACCTTTGGTGTTAAATGGTGCTGTGTGCAAGGCACACACTAAACCAGATAGGTAGAAGCCCAGTCCATCAACATACCTTATTTTATGCCCAGGCCTTAGATTTCAGTGTGTAGTCCACACTTTGCTGTTCAGCCTTGGATATAAAAGCATTTCAACTGCATCAGACTCCACTTCTTCTTCCTTGACTGTTGACCATCTAGAGTACTGCAGAGTAGATAATTTTGGGGAGGACTGAAAAGACTCATGAATGAATGGGAGGGAGAGAGAGAGAGCAAGAGAGAGAGCAAAGTAGAAAACAGTACCTCTGGACTCGCCCTCTTGCACAGCTTTGCAGTATCTCCTTGATCACTTACCCCTTTCACATTCACCTGTTTTACTCTCCCCAAGTTACATATCTGTGTCCATCTGCACTGTTCTGTCTTCCCTCAGCCACTCAGACAAACCTCAGCTTGGAAATGTCATCTCCCTCTGCTCCAGCCCAGACCTGTCCTTTCCTGAAATGCACATCTTCCTCATACACCTGACCTGCTCCCTGGGGAGCTTTCAGGGCAGCCATGCCCTGTAGCATCCCACTAAATCTTTTAAATTATGGGAAGTTGTTCTGGCTCCTTTGAGTTCAAAGAGTCAAATGAGAAGATTTTAAATTCATTTGCTAGTCTCAAAACTGGCAGTATGAATGTTTGGAGTCAAAATCTGGGAACAGAGACCCAACTAACTGCTAGATGTTAATGTTAGCTTTCTGCTAGACATAAAGGTGAGTACTCCTGAGCAGTGCTGCAGCTTTGCTGCTTTCACTGGGGCCTCTGTTTAATACAGGCATTTTTTATTGAGTTAGAAAACTTTAACCTGTTTTTTCAATGTGACACTTCTAGTGCTGAAAAAAAAAAATGAAAACCATAAGCTGATTTTTATTTGCTGTTGCGCAGGGATGTGTCATCCAACCTTTTGTCCTCTTTTCCTGTGACGGGGCTACATGGTTTAACTCATTTAAAATTAACAGGAAATCATGCCCTACAAAGTTTGATAACATCTGAAAATTTTCCAGAACTCAAGTGAGTATATCATTAAAACTAATAAGCTACATTTGTGTTCATGTGCAATGGAAGGTGTGCCAGTGTGTAACGCATGTTACTTCGTATTGTCAGTCTTTGATCTGTGCCACTAAAACTAAAGCAAATATGATAAAAATGATAGACTTATTTTATTATGCTCACTTTCAACTGAAGAAACTATGAAGGTTTTGAAATATTAACCTCAGTACTTGCTTAGTACGAACCACATCTGCTTCCTGGTGATATGTTTCAAAAGCTGTTAAAACAATATTACTGGCAGCTTAGTGATATGTCCTTCTTCTACTGGACTGTGCTTACAGAACTCCCATTATATGTAATGAGAACATAGCAAATACAAGGGAGGAATATACTCCTGAAAGACCAAAAGATTTGACCTCTTTTGTTTGAACATGATTTTTCTGGAATCCTTTTATTAAGATTGAGATAATACTTTGCCAGTTTTACTAACACATTTTGTTACTAATAATTTCTGTGGGTCCTCTGCGATACAGGAAGGAAGCATCCTCTAAAGATAATTTGCAGCTCTGCCAGTCACTGGGTGACCATGGCCCATGTGGGGATTGAACCCAAGACCTTGGCATTATTAGCACCATGCTATAACTAACTGAACTAATTTCAGGGTCACAGCAAAGAAGATTTTGTCTCTGACTTCAGGGTATTTGGGAGTGTCCCCTAACTCTCCTTTCATTTTTATATTTTAATTAGGAGGTGCTAAGTGTAACATATATTATATCACATTTTACTGTAAAAGGTTTGGTGTCAGAAAATACAAAACAACTAAATAGTTATAAAATCACAGAGTGGTTGAGGTTGCAAAGGACCTTTGAGGCTGTCCTGTCCCACCACCTGCTCAGGCAAGGGCACCTGGATCCAGTTGCCCAGGACCACATCCAGACAGCTTTCGAGTATCTCCAAAGATGGAGAGTCCATCCTTATGTTTTCACTAGATTTGCCTTTTGTGCTGGAAAAGGCCCAAGACTCTTAGCAGGCAGACAGCTCAAGATGTGACCATTAAAGACAGTGTTTGGAGTGTTTGGAGTTATCCATAAGGGAA
The DNA here is from genome assembly GCA_013399225.1 of Rhipidura dahli. Lineage (NCBI taxonomy): Eukaryota > Metazoa > Chordata > Aves > Passeriformes > Rhipiduridae > Rhipidura > Rhipidura dahli. Next base: position 2,131,115 of record VXAC01001162.1, read on the forward strand.
TGATGAATAGAAGTGTGGAGCTGATTGAGGCTCTGCGTACAGCGCTGGAGGGATCCACCCTAGAACAATTCTGTGATGGCATGTTAATACAAACTGAGATAAGAGCTGCAAAAAATGGTGCCAAGGTTAGGAAACAACACCTTAAAAGTCTTAATAAACCCAAAATTGGTAGTTTGTCACAGAGGAGATGAGGCAATATCTTCAACAATTGTGTGAAACTGTAAAATTAACATTCAAAATACTAGAGGCCTCTTTCACATTAGAGATCTTGAGATAGGTCTCAGAGGCCAAGGAGCAAGTACCATAAAAATCATGATTGGTTGAGGCTGGGCTTATACCACACTTTTCCTTCTCTCGCTGGCTTTGCCCAAATGCTAAGGCAGGTGACAATTCTAAAATAATTGATGTTTCTTTAAAAGAATGTATGCACAAGAAAATGGATCACTCCAACCTGGCAAGTATGTAATGATGTATATATCATGACCTAGAGGCATAAGAGGTGCTGCAGTAATCCTAAAATAATCCATTATTCAACTGAATTATGTATAACTAAGATTTTTTAAGTTCTTTTCTCAAAATTATACTTTACATGAATTTCCCATCAGCAAAATTGTGTACATTGATCAAATGAAAGTACAGTGTATTTCATCTGGGCAAATTGTTAAAAAGGATGTGTCAAACTAACTTAATTCTTTTAAAAAAATGTATTCAAAGTATGATTAATATATCTAGAGTTAATTAACATCTGTAAGAACAAATTATATCCTGTCAGCAGAGAATAGGGTGAAATGCTGACCTACAGTCTGACTTTTACCATAAATCAAAATGAGGTCAGGATTTCACACAGGATCACTGCACAGATAATGCACAAAGCACCAAACTTGAACAGAGTTCTAAAACAAAATGAAATTTCACCCTTTAAAATTGTTGCAACTAGCCAATGGTTACAACATTAAAGAAATATTCCTGTATAAAAACTTCCTACTCATCTAAATTTATCAATACAGACACATCAAAGAGCTGAGCATCCCCTTCCCCATCAACAGCAATAGCACTAGTACACTCTGCAGAGCTAAGCCCAGCCTGTTACAGCAAGCCTTGAGGAAGCAAAGTCAGGCTGCCAGCCACTCCTTGCTTCTTTATCTGATGCTTTGATTCAGCACTGAAAAGAGCTCAGTGCTTTGCTCCATTCATCATTACTGTGCCTTCCTGTTCACCATTAACTCCACACCTTTGCGAGGGAGAACATGACCTTGTGTTCTCTGCTGCTTAATCTAAAAACAGAAAAAAAGAGGCATTCCTTGCTAGAGGAAAAGAATTATCAAGGATACAGATATCATTAGTAAGATAAGGAGTATATAAAAATAAAGTTAGCCAGTATTTCTAAGAGTTTAATTTGACGAAGTCCAAATCTAATCACATCAAATAAGCACCAGCCATAAAAAGGACTGCCTCCAGCACCGTACACCTGAGAGCTCCTTCTTTTACTTTTTTTTTTTTTTTTTTTTTTTTTTGTGTGTGTGTGTGTGTGTGTGTGTGTTAAATGTAGCTTTTGGGACAAAAAGCTCCTCTGTCACCAAGATCTGATACTTATTTCCCTGCTTTGCAAAGTATGGTTTGTCCTCTGTGTTCTGGGTTGCAGCCATTGTGCACAGTTGGGCTTTGCACACAGATCAAGCAGCATTTGCTAATTTAAGGATTATGTGTATATCCTAATAACACAGGCTGGGGGAAAGACAAAAAAAACTGTTCAGATTTAAGAATGCATGCTAGAACTACCTACAGAGAGGATAAGAAATTTCAGTCTTGCTCTTTAAATATCATTTACAAGCCATGAATGTTTCTGGCTACATCATCAAATTAGTGGACCAGTACAATGTGGGACATCACACATTTCCAGTGTATGACAGACCAGCAGATTGGTAGAAGCACAAGAGTATCTGGAAATCTGTCATTACTGAGTACATAGAGCTGTTTGAATAACCAGAGAATAGAATATATTTCTTTTAGTCTCTTGTGCCTAAAATATCCATGAACTGTTCATTCCCCCAGCTGTATCCATGTCCTTCCAAAGGTCTGAAGCCACAAGGTGCAGGGATCACCTCGTAGAACTGTCAGTGTTACTCTTGATAATTATTTTTTTGTTCCAAAAAAGGAAATTCCTATTTGGGGATTGGGATTGGATTTAGCCCAGATGATTAGCTATGGGTTAGTCTAGTAATTGATGGGTTTAATAATAGTTTGTTTAAGAAGGGCTTCTGGGAAATGCATTCAAAAATGTTTAATCAAGATAATCTCCTTATGCTAAAAGATGGCATGCAGATGAATGAGTTATAAATTAAATATTTAAATCTGCTGGCCTGAGGTTGTTTGACAGTTAGGTCTTGGTTATCCTGAACTTTTATTGAGTACCCTAAAAATTTTGTATTGGGTACAAGGGTACAGATTATTGTGGCTAATTACCAACAGAAATGTAAGGGCATAGAATCTAAATGCCCCCAAATGTACTAATTTAAAAATCACTTTAGAACTAACATTCCGTTTGTTCCCCTTTGTACCAAGCCTTTGGCTAGTGCACAAGTTTAAGTCTTGTTGGCACTGGGCCTGATTCAGCTTGATTTCTCTGATTTCCCAGGGGGTTAGAGGTTGCTTATTACATTCATTATGTTAATTTACATGATTAACCTGTTGAAAGTAATCTGATAGGAGGATCTAGTTCTACTTTATTCCTTTTAAGTTAGCTCAGAATAACTTCTAATCACTTCTTTATCTTTGAACTTTTTGTTTTATTGAGCTTTCAGAATTAAGGCGAGTTGTTAGGTTTTACTATGTGCTGTTGGTGAACTGTGCAAATCAAGTATCTCTGCTTCTAAAGCATGAAATATCTCTATGGAATAGAAGTAGTCTGTGAACTCAGATAGTAGTTCTTCTATGCTCCCCCAGAATTTGCACATCCCCAAAGGAATTAAATTCACAGCATACCAGAAATATGCCATTTTCTGACAACAGAAGCCCTCATAATGATTGGGACTCACTGGTGTATATTGTTATGTCAAAGTTATGTTAGGAATAACCACGGTCTTAAAAGAATTAGGAGTTGGTATCCTGTGTCCTGCAATGACTATTCTCGTTTTTAAGACAATTAATAAAGTAAAACCTTTCTCTCAGTGACATCCATTCTCACACACAGTGCCTGATTCACTCACCTTTTGTTTTAGAACACTGATTTCCTGATCTTCTGCAAAGAAACAATCTCCTTTTTGCCATCTTAATGTGAAAAGAGATGAATGTGAAAAGAGGTGAATAAGGCTTGATTTCCAAAAGGTCTCATTCTCCCTAAAGTGGAGAAATTCAATTTGGGAAGTGCTTTGGTTTTGCCTGGTAGGCAGGTTGTGATTCTTCAGATGTGCTTTTTTAAAAAGAAAACATTAAGAAAGTAACTGTTGGAGAAACCTTTGATTTACACAGTAAAATCATTGAAAATCATAAGAATAGAAATACGGCTCTGAGTAACATTCACTCAACAGCAAGACACAGATCTCCCACTTTCATGTCTCCTTTGAAAACATGCAAGAAAACTTCATTGTGTCTTTCCTAAAATTATCCTAGAAACCATCTGCATTTCTGATGAGGAATTTTATTTGTGAATCCTCTTTTTGTATTATCATGAATGATTTTTACCCAGAGATATTTTTAGTTTTAGTTGTGGATGTTTAAACTATTTCCTTTGTGCTAACTGTAGAGGAGCAGTACAATCCAGTAACTCTGGTGCTTAACCAGTATCATGGCATGCTTCCTTATTCTTCTGCAGGGTTATGGAAATGCCTTATGCTTATCAGTGCTGTGCCTTTGGAGCTTGTGAGAACCACTACAGAATCTCCAGCCAATGGAGCAAAGATGAGAATAGCAGCATTGATGACTTTCATAGAAAGGATGCTGGAATGTTACAAATTCAAGGTAACCATCATCTTAGGCTTTTAAGTTTACCTGAAGGCTGGGAGCAACCTGTAATGTTAAATAAATCCAATATTCTCTAGAGTCACAGAGGTGGCCTCTCCCTCTCTCTTGCCCAGTAATGTTATTTAAGCATTCCTGTGCTTAGAAAACTCACTATTTTAGGTCTGCCATTCAAAAATCTCACTCACTTATGCACTCATCTTTTCATTCAAATAACAGCTATAGTAACATGGTAAATTAAATATTGCCTTTGTATGAGAGACAGGGTAGTTCAGCTGGTATGTAACTCCATACAAGAGTAGGCCAACAAAGATATAGTTCTTTGCCAGCCTTAGAATGGAACACACCCTTGGCTTACCCACATGCTTCAGGATGAGTCATAGCCAAAGTATTTGGTATATATTTTTTCATAGAATCGTAGAATCATAGAATATGCTGAGTTGGAAAGGAACCCATGAGGATCTTCAAGTTCAGCTCCTGACCCTGCACAGGACAGCCCCAAGAGTCACACCATGTGCATTGTCCAAACAATTCTTGAACTCTGACAAAGCTTGGTGCTGTGACTACTGCTCTGGAGAGCCTGTTCCAGTGCCCAGCCACCCTCTGGGTGAAGAAACTTTGCCTGATATCCAACCTAAACCTCCTCTGGCTCAGCTTCATGACATTTCCTTGAGTCCTGTCCTTGATCGTGAGAGGAAGAGTTTTGTACCTGATCCTCTGCTTCCCCACATGAAGATGTTGAAGACATGAATGGTGTCTCCCCTCAGTCTCCTCCAGTCTGAACAAACAAAGTAGCCTCAGCTCCTTCTCATACATCTTCTCCTCCAGACCCTTCATCATCCTCATGGCCCTCCTTTGGACAGTTTCCAATACATTTATACCTTTCTTACACTGTGGCACCCAAAACTGCCCCAGCACTGGAGGTGAGGCTGCTCCAGTGCAGAGCAGAGCAGGACAATCCCCTCCCTTGCCCAGCTGGCGATGCTGTTCCTGATGCCCCTTAGGACACAGCTGACCCTCCTGGCTGCCAGGGCACTGCTGATTCATGTTCAACTTTGCCTTGACCAGGACCCCCTGGTCCCTTTCTGCAGGGCTGCTCTCCAGCATCTCGTTCCCCAGTCTATGCACATAACCAGGGTTTCCAGACAGTGCATTTGCTCTCTAGGACATGAGAGTTCGGTATTTTTCTTCCCCTTCAGCATTAGGTGTGTTACTTGACCCGTTATGTAGGTGCACACATACATTTATACCACCCTGTTGTTTTCTGTGCTGTCTCTGCTCCTGCAAACCAGTAAGTCTCAGAGTTCAGCAAGAATAGAGCAAAGAATATGTGGTACAGCCATGACATAAGAAACACAGAAAACTTAGTAGCATGGCACAACAGCAGAATGCATATTTTAAACTCCGTCCTAGGCAGTCATCACACTGCAAATTAGGCAATAGAGAATGTACCTGAAAGTGATTATTTTCAGAGAAGTAAAGATGCCAACTTTTAAAATAATTCCAAGTCCAGTAATTCAAAACTGAGTAGGCATATGTCTACTTCTGCTCACAGTTTGGCAGGTAAAGGGACAAGACCAGGCCTTAAATACCACAGGAATTTTTGCAACTTTTACTAAAAAACTCTTCCTGAAAATTGCAGTAACAATTCTGGGTATTTTCTCCATTATAGATGAACGAGATTTTGAGGACTTTTTTCTTGACTTTGAAGAAGATTTGAAATCTCATCATTCAGTGCAGTGCTCACCTTCTCCAGGTATGAAACTGCCAGACAGGAACCCTGAGAGACATGCAAAGACAGACACAATTTTCTCGGACTGTGTAATGACACGTTATAAGGTAGTCAAAGTACATCTGTCCGTATCCATTGCATCATAGTTCACTAGGACTCTGTAGGAACCTGTTCTAATGCAGTGAGAAGGTAACATTTTCAGCTTTTTTCACACACTGACAAATATCACAGCATTTCTTGAGACTACAAGAGTTGACACTCACATTTCAGTAGTACTGCCAGGCACAAAAAGAAACTCATAGACTACTCATGATGAAGGACAAAGACTTAAATGCACCAGTAATGCAACATGCATCACACGTTTAGCAGCATGTTATCGAAGTCTCAGATTACTCTAAAAAAAGAGCAAATTTCTGGCTCGCTTTTGAGACTAAAATTCAGTTTGGCTGTGCTGAGAATCTGCAAGAAGCATGAACTTCAGTATCTTAGAAAGCACAAGGGGTTTTTTTGGTTTATATAGCTTTCCCTTACCCTTTTTATTTTGTCATTTCAGGTCCCTTCAAACCATGTGACCATCTGTTTGGTAGCTGGCTGATCAGAATTGGAGTGTGGACTATAGTGGGTTTGACCTTTATTTGCAATGCACTGGTGTCTGCTACAGTTTTCAGATCTCCATTGTATATGTCCTCCATAAAACTTTTGATTGGTTTAATAGCTATTGTAAATGCCTTGATGGGTCTGGCCAGCGGAGTGCTGGCTAGCGTGGATGCATCCACTTTTGGTAGCTTTGCTCGGTACGGAGCACAGTGGGAAAGTGGAATTGGTTGCCAAATAACAGGCCTGCTCTCCATTTTTGCTTCAGAGGCTTCCATATTCCTCCTTACCCTAGCTGCACTCGAACGGGCATTGTCCGTAAAGCATGCTACAAAGTTTGAAACAAAATCCTCCACAGCCAGTGTAAAAGTTGCCATTTCCTTTTGCTTTATGTTGGCACTAATCATTGCAGTGATACCCCTTCTCACTGGGAGTGAGTATGGAGTTTCTCCCCTTTGTTTGCCCCTCCCATTTGGAGAGTCCACTGCTATGGGCTACATGGTAGCCCTGGTACTGCTCAACTCTCTTTGTTTTCTGATAATGACTGTTGCTTATACAAAGCTCTACTGTAGTTTAGAGAAGGGAGAACTAGACAACATTTGGGATTGCTCTATGGTCAAACATATAGCCCTGCTGCTTTTTACTAATTGCATTCTTTATTGCCCTGTGGCCTTCTTATCTTTTTCCTCCTTGCTAAACCTCACTTTTATCAGCCCAGAAGTGATTAAGTCAATACTTCTAGTGATTGTCCCATTGCCAGCATGTCTAAACCCACTGCTCTATATACTTTTCAATCCACATTTTAAGGAGGATTTGGGAAGTCTGCAAAAGCAAACTTTGATGTGGAGGAGATCAAAACATGCTAGTCTGATCTCTGTGAATTCAGAAGACATAGAAAAACAGTCTTGTGACTCAACACAAGCATTGGTAACCTTCACGAGTGCCAGCATATCATATGATATGCCCACCAGCAGTTCACTAATGCCACCATCTTATCAAATGACAGAAGGCTGCAATCTGTCGTCAGTCTCATTTGTTCCCTGTCGCTAGTTGCAGTGGCACTACAGAAAATATCTCTGTTTACACAAGTTTTAATCCCAAAAGTAAGCGTGGATGTGTGCATATGAGTTTAGAGGCTGCCTCTAAGTTATTGTGACACACATTAGAAAACAGACAATGACAGAACTTGCAACGGGCTGAAAATCCAATACTTGAGCCTGCTCAGCCTGCTCCCAGAATGCTGGGATGAAGAGAGGAAATTAAAGCTGCTGAAGTTTGTGCAGTTGCATCAGCTGCTCTCTTTTGAAGTAGCACTACTCAGAAAGGGCATCAGTTGGTCAAGAGCAAAAATAGCATATTAAATTTGTAACATTTTTTCAAAGCATCACCTGATGTTTTCAAGGGTTGGGTTATTTTTTTTTCCTGTTTATTGCAATTTGGTTTTAATGATAGTTTTTCAGTGCCATGATTGTTTTTATAAGCATCTGTGTATGGCCTTTGTTCAGCAAGGTACCTCAGTGGAAGAGTAATCCTGTTCAAGTCCGAACAGTGTCTGCAGAATACCCTTTGATGAAGTTCCATGTTTGATAAAGCTGATTAAATGGTTTAACTGGCATTGGATTTGGATTTTGGAAGTCATCTAACTTGACAAAGCATTTTTAATTGTCGGTGAAAGCTAAAAATTAGCATGATGTGAAAGAAGTTAGTCAAAATCCTGTTAAGCATTTAAAATGTAATTGTAAATGGCAAGGCATTGTCACATGGGTATTTTTCTAGCAAGGTTCTGCACAGTTTGGTCCTGAATTGTTTTCACGCCTGTAGAATTACTTCCAGAATTACTGATGATAAAATTGGAAGATGACTCATATAATTTGAAGATGGAAAATATAAAATAGAAAGTCATCAATATAAAAAAATTGGCATGCTGAGAATTATTAAAGTACACCAAAGGCACTCAGACAGAAACATTCATTTAAGGTAGTTTGTGCAGGAATAAAAACTGTAGTCCTGCTCATGGCATGATGTCTGTCTCATGAAACAGTGCTTCTAGAAAGCTGCTAGCTCATAGTCACTAGTCAGCTGAAGATTTAGAGGTCATGGGGTCCTTTTGGATAAGGATAGTCAACATCCTTAGCTAAGGCAATATCAAGTAGGAGTGAAGAGGTTGTGTGGTCTGTGTTCTTAGCACTGATGCAAGCACTCCTGGGATATTTCAAACTCTTAATGCATTCACATGCTGGAAAGAACATTGTGAAATTGAAAAGGATATGAATATCATAAATTTAAAGGAACTTAAGAAGTAAGTGATTTGATCACAGTTTATAAGTACTTGCTTCTGGGATACAGAAGTTTGGAGGCAGAGGACTACTCATCTGAGAGGAGAAGAATCTGATCAGGTCAGCTGGAAATTGACATTAGGGGTATGCAGCATAGAAATAAAGGTGCAAGTTGTTGATAGAGATGATCATTAGCTAGTGAAATTATCTGTCACCAAAATTCTCTAAATTCATATTGGATATATTGCCAAAAAAGATACTGGAGCAGCTCTTGAAATTCAGGGACTTCTGATGGCTTTAGTTTAGGAAAGGCTCGATTAGATCAACAGAGTCCTCTGACTTTAAATCTGTTCATACTTTGCTGAATCAAGGCATGTATGTTTACACATGAGAAGCATCCCAGTTAGAAAGAAATGACTTCACATCCTTGCCAAGTCTACTGTTAAAATATCTCAGACAACAGAGCCACCTAGAATATAATTCTTTGACCTTGTCCAAGCCATCAGGAGATATTCCAGTATTCTTTTCTCAGAGCTGGCACCTTTAGATGAAGTAAGTTGATCATTTAAGACAGAAAAATGCACAAATTTACCTTTTGTTGCTGTTGTGAGAAAGAGCTCCCTGAGGAGTAACATTTAATAACCCAGTACTCACTGCTCAGTTAATGGCCACTCAGCCTCCAAGTGAATGAGACTAATTTTTTAACATCACAAAGGTTAGGCAAGGCCCAGCAATTAAGGTAATCAGTTACAGATGATCTCTGTTGATCATCTGTTCCTGTATATAAAACTTCCTGGGACTCCAAGGATGGATTTTCACAATGAAGAATTTGCTGCCAACAATGCATATGCCTTGATTTTCTTGTCCATTCACACTGGCTTATTTTTAGTTTTGCAGTTACAGATGGCATCAGTTGACTTTGGCTGACATGTTCATCCTTCAGGGAGAAAAAATGAACCAGTTCTGAAATTGTGTATGATAAAGTCAGCTGGGTACTTATCTTAATCCTTTATCTGTTGTGGCTTTTGAAGCAGTGCAGCACACAGCTGCAGAAATGATGCCTGAAACCACTTTGGATTAAACAGAGGATCAGTCAACCATTGCACAATACCTATTACCATGTTTACTTAGCTTTAATTTGACTGGGGTCCATCTGTGCTGCTCTGCTTAATGTCAGTGAGGTTCCTTTCAGCTTGCTATATTTAAGAAGTTTGTAAAGAAATTTGAGAAGCAAAATAATGTTATAATTCTAAAGACTAGTTAAAGAAAGCTTCTTTTATCAGAACTTTTTTAGCTTGCAGAAGGTCCTAAAGGCTTTGTGTCTTATTTTTATAAGCATGTTTGAAATATTTTGATCAGATATTTTAAACTTGAAATTGTTAAAATTCATTTCATAGATTTTTAAAGTAAAATGTGTAAATATAGAACTGTATTTATTATTATAGTGAAATGCAACTACAGTAAAGGACATGAGATTAAGCCCTGTACAGTTTCTTATTGATATTTGCTATATTTTCTGCTCATATATGTTACTAAATTCATTATCTGTAAATAATATAATGTAAATGTGTAGTGATTGTAAATAGGTGACATGCTTTCTTTTCTATCAGTGTTCCGAACATATGAAAGTTGTAATAAAATGTGACTACACAGTAAAGAGCATTTAATCCTGACCTAACACCTCACAAAGTGGTGTGCATTCTCAATTAATCCTTCCTGAGTTACTGTAATACTTACACTAATCTCCCTAGGTGTCTGAAATTCTTGACAAAGTATAGGTTACAGGTTGTGTGTTACAACCTGTAACTTATACTTTGTCAAAAAAGTAAAAAAAA